>JAZDUH010000451.1:35795000-36047500 GCA_036419115.1 Scarus forsteni
ATATTCCATCATGATTTGTTCTGAAAGGACCGCCATTGCAGGAAGCCTGTGTCTCTCCACACAGCGCTGTGTGGCTGAACTAACCTCTGAACTGACGAGCTGTTTACATGCTCTGTTAATCTGCATTGTACTCTCTAGTTACCCAAAGTTCATATCTGTATATCTGTATACTGTGGCTCCAACCTGTAAGGACGTCCATCATATTCAAAGTCCTCCTCCACAACATCTTCATCCCATAGACTTTCGTCCATTTTGCACAAAACTGGAAGAAGACAGTTGATTTGTAGCTGCTGATCTTCCTGAAACAATGAGCATCTCACCCTTTGCTCCAGAGCATGTAAACAGCTGTCAGTTCAGAGGTTAGTTCAGCCACACAGCCTGTGGCTGTGGAGAGACACAGGCTGCAATGGCGGTCCTTTCGAGCAAATCATGATGGAATATCGGTGAAAAACATGAGTTTTTGAACGATTAATGCAGTTTTAGGAGCGGCGATCTATGCCCTCGGGCTACCATTATATCGGTGTCCGCTGCTCGATTTTGGATCTAAATATCTCCGCTAGTGCATCAGGAAAGCCTTCTGGGTGAGTATATTGTTGTTCTTCATTCTATAAACAATGTAAAAGCTGCAGGAACCGAACTTTTCCTTTAAGAGGCATTCTCTGACACTGTGGCTCACCAAGAGCCAGGAGACAGCTAACCACACTGTGCATGTGCATGTGATGTCATGTACAGACAGAGTGCCTGATCCTACAGCACTATAAACAGGAAAATGTGTTTTAGTTTAATGCTTGTGGCATTTAAGGTGATGCTGGAAACTGAGAAGATTACGAGGTGATTAAATTCTTGGGAAAACCGATAAAGCGCCCATCAGAACAACCATGCTATCATCATCATATCATGCTATTAACAGGAAGATCAGATATCACTTAATGGGGCTGAGTGATCAGGGAACTAATGTACTGTATCATTTACTGTTAATCTGCAATTGACTCACAACAATAGTTACCCAAAGTTATATATATATATATATATATATATATATATATATATATATATATATATATATAAATATAAAGAAAGACAATGTAATAGGACAAGATATATTTAGATTGGTTTGGATCTGATGATAGCTTGAGGATGAATATGTGAGGATCTCACCCTTTTGCTCCAGTTGCCCTGCTCCTCTGCCCCTCCCCTCTCAGGTTTTTCTCCTCTCACTCTCTCACCTGTGGCTGTGGCTGGGCGGAGCTGCAGCACTGACCTCACCTGGTCTCCTCACCTGTTTCGGGTCACCGCTGATGACACCAGCTACAAAAGCCGGGAGCTTCTTCTACTCAGCGCCAGCTGATTGCACTTCATTTGTGGTTCGTCTCAACCTCAAGTCGCTAGTGCTGGCCTTAAGCCTCTTCTCCGACACAAGGAGATTTCTCTACTTTCTTTGTGATGGTGTTTTGGACTGAAGCTCTCTACCTTAAGACTAATCAGTTTCCCTCTCTGTCTTCCAGGTCTCCACGAGCTCCTGCCACTGCCACCACCTTCTTGTATATAGTCACCAGCTTTATTGTTCTCATTTTTGGATTTGTGGATCAAATAAACCCTTTGTTTTTGCACCTTTTACTGATCGTCTGCCTCTGCTCTGGGTCCGATAACACCGTATCCTAATAGAATAGATAAATAGATTTAATTTGTCCATCTTACCGGGAGTCTGTCTATCCATCCATCCATCCATCCAAGCCAAGCCAAGCAAAGCCCAGCAAAGCGAGACCATACTTATTACAACTTGTCAGTCAAAAGTAAAATTATTATTATTATTTTCTAATTAATTTTATATATATATATATATATATATATATATATATATATATATATAGATGGGGGATTAATTAGTAATAAAAACTTGTTTAAAAAATCCTATTTTAGTGTTTTTTTCTATCAAGTTTGGCACAACACTTAATTTTTGGTTTTCTGACTCCAATCATGGCGTTTCATTCAAATTCTGTTTTTTATTTCCCTCTTTTCTTCTGTGGACCTTAAAAGGTTATGTACAATAATGACCTTTGTTACAAGGTGAGAGAGTGAAAAGGTCAGAGAAGAATTAGCCCCCTGACCACCAACACAGCAGGCTTTTGTTCAGCTGAGTAACCTTTGTGGTCACCATAACCATTAAACCCTGAATCCAGCTACAATTGCCCCAAGGCTCACATGTTGCTGAGTGGCACTTTTGTGGTTGTGGTTAATGGGCAGACGGTGCAAAGAGAAAATAAGAGAGGGTTGGTCATGCCTGTCATTCTCTGTGTTGGAGCCAAAACACCAGGGATTCCTGCTTCCTAGGGTGCAGTGGCTCACATTGTTGACTAGTGCTGTAAGGGCTTGTAATTGCATTCGTGACAGGGTTTCCCATTGTTAAAATGTTCAGGCAACACAATAACCGTCTGGGAAAAAGTCAGGCAGAAGAAGGCATGCAAGCGTTCTGATTCACAGGAGATAAATAGTCTAGGTTCACTTTGGAGGGTTTAACTGGCACATGCTGTTCCGAACTCAGTATTATCATGTGACTTTAAACAATGAATTTGAGGAATAATTCTTCAAAAGTATGAGAAACTAAACCAGATTTTCATCGTAAAATAGTAAAAAAAAACTGTTGTGCTGTTTAGACTACTACTTTTTTCATGCGCTTCTCAAAATGAAAGCTTCAAGCAGTTCAACATGTTCAGCGTAAAATAAATATGGATAAAAACATACAGATGAACAGGAACTGTGATGGTTTTTCTATCATGAAGATCACATTGGCTGTGGTAGCTGAAAGATGTAAGCATATCAGCTCTTCAAACACCCTTGTGGCAAATTTTACAAAACATTTTCAACATGTGTCAGTCCATCTGTCCATTCAGCCAGTTAGCCAGCCAGCCATCTATCAAGCAAACCATCCATCCAGCCAGCCAAGGGACTCTGATTTTGTCCCACGTTCTATATTGCTCTCAAGTGTGAATGAGAATGGTTGTCTGCCTCTATATGTAAACTCAGAGATTGGCTGGCCACTAGTCCTGGGTGTACCCAGGACTCAACGATGGCTGGTTCTCCTGCCCCACAGCAACCCCAAACAAGACAAATAGGTACAGATAATGGATGGATGGAAACATAATATCCATAGTTATATTTCTGACTTTTATATTTAACTAAAAAATAAACAAAATTGTACTAAAATTCCTCTTGCTCTAAAATGCTTTAAAAATTAATGTTACAAAACCATTGAAGTCTCTGGCTGCAGTTATTTAACGACAAAACATCAATTTTTCAAGCATGGCAACTTTATTTTCATGTTAGTGTGGTATGTTTAGCTGCTTTTTCAACCAGTGGTACAACATATTCAACCATCCATCCATCCATTCATTCATCTAATTTCTTCCATTTGTCATTGGCCAGTTTGCGTCAGCCCAGACATCCCTCCACCCAGCAACTTTTCCTAATCCTCGTTGAATCTCCGTTTTGAGTTCCCCTCTGGATGTCTGAGCTCCTCACACCATCAGTGGGGCTGGACCCTTGTACATTGTATAACTGAATAGTGAATTTTACGTTATTATTGATGTTGCAAATTACCTAAGTAAATTTAAGTAAGTTGCTGGTTTGAATAAGGATATTTCTTTTTCTGTCATTCAGTCAGGGCATAGTCCAAAGTAAACCATGTGGCTATTAAGTCTATAAACCATCTCACAAGAATTTATGCCCCCTAAATAAATATCCATTAACAGCAAACTCACTGAATAATTTCATTGTGACTTTTAGTCAGTGATGATGAGTAAGGGTAAATCATAATGCATCCTACAAGTTTTGCAGAGCAACAGCAGTTGGTGATCCATGCAGGACTGATTAGATCAGTGATACCTTCTTAGCAGCTTAATATGTGACTAAACCAGTTCACCGATTTTTCCCTTTTGATGCTGGGCAGACAGAGTCTATTGTCTTTATAGATTTATCACTTCAAACAACTGCCGGATGCTAATAGAAACAACACTTCTAAAGCCCTGAAACGAAACATAAACAATAAAGGACAGGCCGTAAAACAAATACAATGGACTGAAAGACCCTAAAACCATTTACTAGGCAAACTGCAGAGTGAAACAATGACCTAGGTTCAAACCTCCTGCTTACAATGTTGTGTCTCCATTTAAATCAATTTCAGTATGAAATATTGATAAGACGCATGCTAAAATACAACAACAATACTGTTAAAGTTTGTGGGTAACATAAGACATCTGCAGTAACCACCACTGAGACAGTTCACCGGTCTTGAACTCAGCACGTGATGAACTGAGATAACCTCAGTAGTTTAACAAGACTGTAATTATACCATTCAGCCTTTTAGACAGGTGGTGCCAGTTTTATTGAGGGGACCAAAGCAAACAAGTAAAAGGCTGAAGCTTGTGTATAAAATGATTACAATCATGTTAAGAGGAGCTCTTTCCTTCCTCTTCCTCCTCTTAAAGATCTTTTCATAGAGCAACCTCAACCCCCCGATGCATCATTTCTCAAAGAGAGGTTTGGAGTAATTAGGAAACATTCTGCCCGTCTCTTGCCTCTGTGTGTAACCATTAAATGCTGTTGGCTTTGGAGAATGTGATTCTTTTTCGTCAATGCTGCTTCAGCTTATTCTGAGGAGGAGGGTAGCAGAAGCATTTTGGTTTCAGGCTAAAAAGAAAACCCTGAGTTTGGCAGTGTTTCTGGGAGTGTGGATATTGTGCCCCGAAAGTTTAGGGTGTAATGTGGTTGGGGGGAATTTTCCAACAAAGAGAAACCCCAAAATGTCCAAAGCCATTGCATGAAACAGGATTTGGTTTGCATGTAATAACCCACAGGAAAGTTCTCAGTCTTACTTTGTTGTAGTGTTGCCATGTTCCCAGACATTTGAGTACAGTGTGAAGTCATTTACTGTAACGGGTCGAACACAGAACTCAGGACACAGAGCGGTCAAACATACAAGTCATGACACCACAAAAGCAAGACTTGATTTCTGGACAAACTAAGATATGAAATGCATTTTAAATCCTCTTCCACTGACTAGCTAATACTTCTCTTGCCATCTGTTGAGTTAATTGTGTGGCTGTGGTTCTTAAATGGCACACTGGTGTTCAATGAGGCAAATCTTGGAGTGCCTTGGGAATTTGTTCAAACCCCAAGGTATTGATACAACAAAATGCCAAATAATAAGGGAAATTTGAATACTCCCCGTGGATAGCAGTTGAGTTACTGTGTTAAAACTTATGATACGTTTAGATTATCTGCATTTAAGCGGCTTGCTTACACTGCTATCGGGCTGCCAATATTGCCAAACTCAATTATGTGATGACAGTTTAGCGCTGGTAAGCAGGGACGATATGGGACTGAATGCCACTCTGCCATTCTCCACAGTTTCCTTTTTGTCAAATCCACACATGTTGATTCTAGGAAACAAAACTTAAAGCTATGGTCTACGATTTGGAAGCTTGGTACATCTTAATAACACCATTTATAAGGCCGTTATGGTCCTATGGTCCAATCTACGCAATAAAAAGACTGAAAAGAATGCAAAAAATCCATTCAGTATATCCCCTGCAAAGCAGCGTAATAGTGAGTCCATCCAATCCCCTGTCTCCCCTGCTTTTTCGAGGAAAAGGCTGAAGTACGGAAAAAATATGAGCAATACAGGTCCCAACGGAGACTCAACATTGGAGAATCGTACGGTGGAAAAAGCTGCAGAATGATTTGGGATTGTTGAACACTGCGCCAGCCGCCGGCTACCGAACGGCCGGCCGCAGCACCGGCCGTACCGCCCCTGGTTGAACAGGTAATAACTTTGTTGACTACAGTGGTAGATGTCTGCTGAATAACTCTGGTTAGTCTGTGCCTATACTGGCTAATGACTGAACGTTGTTGGTCAGAACGGGTAGACTCTGTCAATAGATTTTAGCATAAGTTAGCCACGCATCGTTAGCATTGTAAACTGAGCTGGTGAAGACACGCCGAGAAAGATAAATCCTCGCCCACAATCGGCTCTGCTCTGGTGACGCCAGACTCGCTTCACCGCCGTTCCAATTGAAATGGCTACCACTGTGTGTTACAAGGGAGATGACTGTCGTGTTTGTTACTTTCAGTTGAGCTGAGTTGTTTTTGGTTGTTGTCGCTGCTGATATTATATGCCAGCCGGATGTTGCTCAATCAGAGGGAGCGTGTTGTTAGGAGGCGACACAAGCTGGGGGGTGGGATCTTGGAACACTGAGGGGAGGGGTGAGTGAAGGGGGGGCAGGCTGCGTTTTTCAAATCTGTCTCAACAGCCAAACTGGTTTTCAGATCGTAGACCCTAGCTTTAAATGTAAACATCCACCCATCCATTTTCTATACCTCTTATCTCTTTCTGGGCTGCAGGGGGTTGGAGCCTGACACTTGGCAAGAGGCAGGGTAGACTCTGGACTACCCACCAGCCAACTGCGGTGCCAGAGAGAGAGAGACGGACAACCATTCATACTAACACTCATACCCAAGGGTAATTTAGGGCACTTTCACATTAGGCCCACTTGTTTTGAACTGTGCCGCAGCGCGGTTGGCCCCCTCCCCCTCCCCGAGCTGGCTTGCATTCACACTTGAAACATCGAACCATGCCTGGGCCCGCCTGTGTATTTACTCAGTTTGATACAGCAGGGGGCGATATGCACGTAACTGGTTACCAAACCTGATACGGAGGAGAACGAAAAAGAGGCTATCATGGTAACCATTTCCCGCACCAAACAACCAATGTTTACGTCTCACTCTCTTCATTTTTTTTTTCCTTCTAATGTGTTTTTTTGTATCATGTTTGAGATGGCATTAGTGACCCTCATTGATAATCAAAACAAAGAAAAATGCATATGGAAGATTTTTGAAGGTGTTTTTATATTAGCCAAGATGGAGTTTAAGCACCGGCAGTGGAGTCCTTTGTGCTTTTATGGGTGTTGTACATTGTTTGAGACGCAAGCAGCGATCTTCCTCCCATTCCCACATTTATTGTGCAGCTCAGAGGATGAAATGAGCCCATTCTGCATGGATGAGATGGTTTCTGAAGAGACAGGAGACGTTGAAACTTGCCTTTATATCGCTTTTGCTACACGTCAACTCGCAGTCTTCTGTTAGGTGAGTGATAACAGACCACTTGTCGACTAGAGTCTCATGATTTCCACCACGCATTTCAAAAAAGTGCGGACAACCTGTAGTTGTTAGAATTTACAGCGACCACAACACAGGCAGAGCGATATACTCAGGGAGTCGTACAACCGTGACCGTCACAGAGCAGTGGTCCAGAATCCTGGCACGCTTGCATTCACATCTGAACCAAACTGTGACCGAGTTCTCTTTAATCGCGCTGGAGACCACCTCCCCAAGTGGGCCCAGGCCAGGTGCCGGGCACAGTTAGTTTGCATTCACACTCCCAAAACGAACCGGACTTTGGGCTCAATCACCCAAAGTCCGGTTAGTTTTGGGATCCAGGACAGGGCCCCGAGTGGGAAAGCACCCTTAGAGTCTCCAGTTGACCTAATGAGAGCTTGTTTTTCCCATGCATACACAGGGAGAATATGCAAACTGCACCCAGAAAGGCCCTGACCTACACAGGGACTGAGCCATAAACTCTCTTGCTGTGAGGCATGTATGTTGCCTGCTGTACAGCAGAACTAAATAAATATCCCTCACAACATTACACCACCACCACCATCCTGAACAGTTAATACTAGGCAGGATGGATTCACAGGTTCATGTTTTCACCAAATTCTGACCCTACCATCTAAATGTGGCAGTAAAAATCAAGACCCATCAAATCAGATTGCCAACCTTCTATTGTCTAATTTTGGTGATCCTGTGCAAATTGTAGCCTAGTCTGTGGTTATTAGCTGACATGAGTGGCACCCAGAGTGATCATCAGCTGCTGTACCTCATCTGTTTCAGGACTCATCATGTTGTGAATTCAGACATTATTTCCCCTTGCAGAAACAAGCAGTTATTTGAGTTATTTTTGCCTATTATCTTTAACCACTATGAACCTCCTCCTCTGACCTCTGGCATCAATAGGGCATTTTAACCAGCTAGATATTTGAACTTTTTCGGACCATTTCATGAAAATCCCTGTAGGTTAGCGTTTTTATAAAAAGTCAGACCAGTGTGTCTTGTACCAACAGCTATGCTGTGTTTTATGTCTCTTGAGTCACAGTTTTTTTCCCATCCTGATTCTTGGTTTGAACTTCAGCAGAAGTACAAGTACAAGCCACTCTAGGCTACTTGCCCTCATGGAATACTGTACATTTTATAGTTAAATTCTGTAAATGTAAGGAAAAAATGAAACAAAACTAGCCAGACCCCTTGAATACTATTTTCAAAAAGGGGTCAAAGTAAAATACTCCAAAATGGCAGAATAAGAGAACACTACTGCTGACATGGTTCATGTAACTCCACATTACCAAAACCAAACCAAAGCAAAACCATCTGTGTTAACATCATGACATCATGATGCCAAACTAACATTCACCTCTCTGCTATTTTTGGTTTTCCCAAAGAGTGATTTTATCAACCCCCCGGATGATAGTGGAAAATTACCAAAGGAGGTCTAAGAAGTTCCAAAGAACCACAGTTCCTCTTTCTGTAGTGTATTAGACTTTGATTGCAGAGCATCTTTAAATGACTGGTAAGTTGTGGCTTCAACAGGGTGGGTTGAATGAGAGGGCAAAAGCTGTAAAAATATGTCATTAACAGCATGTGTATTTCATTAAGACATGCATAAAAAAATCTTAAAGTTAGAGGAAAAAGTTGCAGCTTTGGTCTCATGATGAAAAATAATAACCCGGGAACATTTCAACAGCCTTTCAAACACCACACTTTCATCGCCTTTGATTGTAGTTTACTTTTACACAATAGTCACATTGGAAGTGAAAAAGTTTGTCATTGTTGCCACTGACACATTGTCTGGCTATCCTCCTGTCTGCCTAAATAAAGAGCTGAAAAGAAATGCACTCTTGTCCATAAAGCTGGAATTTCAGCTTTCATAGCAGATGGAAAATGTGAGCGGATGAAGAGCAAATAGTGGGAAAAAAAAGTTCAGGCCATGGTTTGAACATTTCTAATTGAAGCAGACAGGTCCCAACTGTGAAGACAAGGATCCCATTTTCTAGACATATTTCTCAGCAATGAGGGACACATTTGGGCCATGAACAAATAAATCAGTAACAACTTTTAGTGCCTGTGCACACCACCAGAGCAGACTTTTTATCCTCTGTACACTGAACAGAAAACAGGCAGTTAATTTAACAAAGATTCCTGGTAATGACTGCAAGGAAAAGGTCTCTGAAAGAAGATCATTGATGTTCCTGTGTCCTGTTGTAGGGGCAGCTACAAGAGGCAAACATCACTGGCTAAACCAAAAACCTATCACGGTCAGGGTGCTGTTACTCTTTCTACAATTACAAATATTAGGCCTTTCCTTTAGCCCCATTCTGTTATTGCCACAATTTCTGATATAAACTTCAGAGAAATCAACTATATTAAATACATGGTAGTTCCTGCAAACCTGCTGCCACAGACCTGCCCGACTCTAGGGCTTTAGAGTGAATCAACCATCAACGGGACATTCTTAAACATAAATCTAAATCTTCAGACCAGTTAAACCAAACTTAATGGCATAATCAACATCATTCCTCTCCAGTTTACAGTCATTGTAGATATTAATGTGGATATTAGAATGGCCTCTCTAAGTCATTGTAGTCATTGATTACATGGCTTATAATGAATGTATAGACACGAGGACCCCTTTGAAAACAAGATGCTAAATTTCAAGGGGCTAATCTTCATTAAATTTATATTCAGCAGAGACAAGTATAGTCAGTAAAGTCAATAAAGAGTATGGCCTCAGCCTGCTCTCTTGTAAGGGGTCTTGAGATTGCACTTGTTGAATTGGTGCTGAACAAATAAATATTGACTGATTGAGACTGATTGACAGTTTGTTTTTTATATAACTACAATATACACCTTACTTTTAACTCACTAAACATAAACATAGAGTTAAATGTCATAGAACATGAGAAAATCTCAAATGCTTTAGGAAATGCCCTCAAACTCAAGCATGAAAAAATTACATTTTGGAGGTCGTAGCTCAAAGGTGTTTAGGGGAGAGCCCTGTGTTCTTGTTTGTACAGAGAATCTCAAGATATTTTCAATGACTTTTCTTAATATTTTGCATCTATTTAAAGAAAATACTACTTAAATTTTGGAGGTCACCCGTCAAAGCTCAAGGCCATGCCTCATATTCTTCTTTGCTTGTAAATGTGATATCTCCTGTTAGCTCCACAGGATTTTCTTTTGAACTTGAAAAATGGCCATTGTGACATAACAAATTTAGTCTTTTCTTTTGACAAAAAAAATACTACTCATTTTGATGAAGAACTTCAACTAATAATTATTAAACTATAAAGTTACATTAGATTACAAAAACGCACAACATATCCAGGTCAAAAAATGTTTATTTGTTTTCTTTGTGATTAATATTCCAAAATAAATAGTGTGTTTTGCACACCTCAGTGCTGCTGACAGTGTCAAGCTGTTTAAAATCTCCATAAATCTCATTGTTCATTGTACAGTGACACCCCTCCTTCCACACTGTTCAATCATCATTTGAAATATTTGTTGACTTTCTTCATCAACCTTGCTGCTGAATCAATGGCCACAGTTACATGTGTTTTTAAATTTGAAAATAAGCATTCAGAAGTAAGCAATTCTAATTTTACTATTCTCCTTTGCATTTACATGAAAATAGTCATTCTGAATTGAGGTTTACATGGAAAACACATTTATTTGCCTTCATTCAGTTCTGCACAAGGTCTGGGGGGTTGGGAATGGTTCTGATTGGACAGGGGGCAGACGTGATATATTTACTTCTGTTGGAATATAACTAACTCCAGTTCATCCAACTTGGACACTACATTTATAAAAGCTCTGTATGTTAATGCGTATGTCCATCTACTCTTCATTATTTCCAAATCTTCTAAGGCTCTAATTAAATAAATTGTCTTGGCTCGAGTCCAACGCTTGCTTAGGGCGGCCATCCTGTCCCCATCACAAGGAATATGTGTGTCATTGTGACAGGACAAGGGGACGAGCATGCACAGAACAACCAGGATTAATTTAAAAGCAGAATGAACACATTATTGAGGATTATTTAATTTGCTTTTAAAACCAGAATAAACCACCTACTAAGTCACCTACTTCGGAATTCAATTTTATTCGGAATGGTCATCTTCATTCAGAATGAGGTGTTTACAGGGTCATTTGCGACCTTTTTAAAGAGGATTTAAGATTTGTTCCGATTTAAGGGGGAATTTAAACTCTCATGTAAACATAGCCAATATGATGGAAGTGGAAGGAGGATTTAAATGCTGCAAGGCAGACTTTTGAGACAAGGCAGTGTGCCTTTGACAGGTGGAGTCTGTACAGCAGCTGCATCATAAACCCCAGGAAGTTAAAAAAGGAGCATTTTAAGGGCCATTTTCTTCAAATGGGCATAGAGCATGGCTGTGTCCGAAATGGCATACTAACGTACATACTACATACCGAATGTGTATATACTGTATACTACATACTATTAGTATGATTAGAATGCCAACTGTTCACACTGTAGTATACTACTAAGTTTCCCATGATGCATTTCAAACCTCCGACGACAAAATTCAGAAGCACACCAGGCAATCAAATATCTCTGTTGATTCGTCACATTTGAAAGTTCAGAGAGCATTTTAGGCGAGAAAGTCACCACGTAGAATACCAGAATGTGGTCATTTGAGCCATAAAACGCACAGATACAAATTTCATTTTGGCATTTCGGACATCCCGTTATGCGCGCCATTATGCTATCCAAGAAACTTCCGGTCGGCTCCAAAACAAGAGCCCATTTACAAAGCATTAATGAACTAAAAAGGAGATAATAAAAGATGCGTTTATTTTGAAAACGGGAAGTTTGCTAGTGGCTGATTAGCTGAATGCCAGTCGGTCTTGCATGGCGCAATGCATTATGGGGCTCGCAATGCATTATGGGGTGTTTGAGTGTGACAAGTATGCCCACCTCGCATACTTAAAATTTTTCTGATATAGTATACATCCAGGTATTTCTCGCACACTCAATCTTTTCATACTATCTAATGTGAACGCACTACATACTCATTTTGACATCACACTTAGTATGAGTAGTCCATTAGTATGCCATTTCGGACACAGCCCATTTCTCTGTGAATTGAGAGTTTTGCTAAAGGTGTCTTATTCTTCTGCTTCTCAATTTCCTTCTTTACAAGATTAAAATCAAAGAGTTTAGGTCTTTGGGCCTCATGTTCATCCCTTACTAAACTAATTTTTACAAATCCTACTAGCACATCAGCCACCTTCTTCTTGATTTATCACTCTGCTGTCATAATTTTGCACATGTATAGCTTGCTGAGACAAAACTAACAGGTGGTAGTTCATTACTGATATCCACTGGTTTTCAAACAGTTTGAACGTGTTTAAAGGGACTGTGAGGAGAATCTATTACCGGCGACATAAAGACTCTGCTACCCATGAGCATGCGCGGCGACTGTCGTAATGCTGCGTTCCATTAACCTCAGAACTGGGAGTGACCTTATCTCCGACTTATCAGCGTTCCAGTTGAAGTCTGAAAAAAACATGCCAATCTACCAGGCTATTGTTAGCTGTTGTTAGCACGCCCTGCGTTGTTGTTCACAAATATCACATGAAGAATGTGATTATCACTATGGTAGCATTTTTGTAAATACAAGTCTAATAATACGGTGTATACAGCTGATCTAGAGCAACACACCCCAGTCAGAAGTGCAAATAAATTGATTATTACAGGAGCTAAATAACTGTTCACACTGGGGGCATCCATCTTCGATTGTCAACTGGGGGGTGGCGAGGTTTCACTGAGTTCCCAGTAGGAAATTTCGACTTCGGGGCTCGTTCCAGCTGCAGTTTCCGACATCGGAACTTGGAAATTCCTATTTCTGACTACAACTGGAACGCACCACAACACGTTACCAAAGCCAAATCGTGCGTTTGTTGTGTTGTAGCTTGGACCTTCCTCAGACCTCTGCATTGCTTTACAACTTCTTTTTTCAACAACTTACAGGATGCAAAGCGACGAGGTAATGTTTCTCTTTCTAGTTACATAGCGGTAGTTTTTGATGTGTGACAACAAGCAAGTTTTGAAAAACTTAGTATCGTATTTTTGTAGCCGGCTATAAATCGCTACTTACAGCTTAAGACGTGTCCCAATAATATAAATTTGCTCTAGTTTTAATTGTCTTGTTCCCGAAGTTGAGTAACCAGGCCAGTCCAGCCTTGTCCTGTCCGACCCGACCAAGAAGCTATGGAATAGCATTGATAGATAACCTATTTTGATGCTATAAAACTCATCTTAAAGTATGCATTTCCATCAGGCATATATCTAAAAGTGAGACTCTTTCGTAACTACTTAGAAACTCCTCAGTCCCTTTTAAGATCAATATTTTGTTCTTGCTGCATGAAAAAGTCAGCTTCTGTTAGTGTTTCTCTTTCCTCATCATATGCATGATGTGAAGGGAAATTGGTAAATGAGCACTGATTAGTTTCACCCCTCTAAAGAGTTTAAGAAAACTAGAATATTTAGTTTAGAGCTTCAATTTTAATCCCCAATGTTTTAATTTGGTAAATCATTGAAGCATGTTATACACTGCACTGCATGTACAGGCTTAATGAAATTTCCATTAATTTATCAAATCTGTATTGATTTGCCAGGCCCCAGATGGCACAGCGTCGTGGTTTTGTTCAGGACCTTTGAGAAAACATCCGTCAGCCAGCCTCTGGCTCCACCAGTGGCCTGATGCATTGCTGTTTGGCCTGCTTACATACAAAGATGACTCTTTTCTGTCTCTTCACAACTCCTCCATTCATTGCAAACTCGGCCTGTTCGCTTCCTCAGCTCAGCTTCTCTTGACTCAGCTCCACTGTTTTTGTATCATCACAATCCTTTCCAAAAGTCTAAACTGAGTAAACGCTCTCCTTCTTACTCATATTAGACAGTTCAGCCTCCAAAGTCAAACATCCAGTGGAAATATTGTGATTTGATTTGTGTGAATCCGACATTCAGGAATCTTGATTTTGTTAGAGATGCACTTATGTTTCCCAATGTTAAAAACTTGCTTCTCAAGACCCTCTTCTGCTTGCACTGGAGAGATCTTTGCTTTACTTGACTCTTTCCAAAAACACAAAGTTTTCCAACAAAAACCGCTGATTAAATAGGCAGCCTAACACTTTAATGTGCCACACGCATGCAGCATTATTTTTTGTTCAGAGCAATTGCAGATGTTGCACATTAATCACATCCAGCATAACAGTGAGGAAATGTCTTGAATTAAAGCTGTTGTTGGTACGATTGAAAAGAATTTTAAATAAATACAAAAGGGACGGATGAATTTAACATGTTGACTTGTTGTAGCACTGGAGGCAAGAGTGAGTAAGATGTGTTCGAAAGAAACCTGGAAAGAGAGGCAGAGAATGAGTCAAAACATCGTTTATTTAATTATCTGAACCTGCAGTACCTGCTGTCTCATTTTAGCACTTTCTTCCTTATTGCTGCTAATACATGATAAATGAACTTGAACTTTAAAAGCAGTTTTTTTACCCACTACTCAAGTGCCTTTACACCAGAGGTCACATTCAACTATTCACTCTTGCTGTCACTTACTGTTAGTGAAAATGTCTAAATAAGTCATCCATCAGAATCAACACATCCGCACTCTTCCATTCCCACCTATGTATCACTGACACAGCAATGGGAGCAAACTGGAGTCAAATGTCTCACCTAAGGACACATCAAAATATATCAGACCAAGTCAAGATCCAATTCTAAACCTTGTGATATGTTATGGGCTAAGACAGGGATGGGTAACTTTGATAGTCCTCTTGGTTATCAAGAGTTATTATTTCCACATTATACAAATTGTCGAAGATCCCCAATGATAAAATATCAATAAATACACAAACATGTACTTAATACAAATCTTTCATAAAAACTAATTTTACTAACTTCTACAGTGCTTAACAGTTACTTAAAGTACCACCCACTGCAATACAAAAGCCACTGTTGCCCTAAATTAACAGCATTGATAATTAGAAAATGAATTTCATGTTTCTATGATGGTTAATACACCAGTACGTAGAAGCTTTTTATTAGAAATGTTTTTGATGACAAAACACATTGCTATCCATGAATTTTGCAATGTACTGTTTTAACAAAAAAAACTGAAGAATTAAAGGTGCTATGAGGAGAATCTATTACTGGCGACATAAAGACTCTGCTACCCATGAGCACGCGCTGCAATTGTCGTAATGCTGCGTTTCAGTAACCTCGGAACTGGGAGTGACATCATATCCGACTTACCAGCGTTCCAGTTAAAGACGGAAAAAAACATGCCGATCTACCAGGCTATTGTTAGCTGTTGTTAGCAAGCCTTGCGTTGTTGTTCAAAAATATCACATGAAGAATGTGATTATCACTATGGCAGCAATTTTGTAAATATAAGTCTAACAATACTATGTATACAGCTGATCTAGAGCGACACACCCCAGTCAGAAGTGCAAATAAATTGATTATTACAGGAGCTTAATAACTATTTACACTGGGGGCATCCATCTTCGACTGTCAACTCGGGGGTGGTTTAACCGAGTTCCCAGTAGGAAATTCTGACTTTGGGGGGCATTCCAGTTGTAGTTTCCTACTCAGAACCCGGAAATTCCTACTTCTGACTACAACTGGAACACACCAAAAGACGTGACCCAAGCCAAAGCGTGTGTTGCTCGGACCTTCCTCAGAACTCTGCATTGCTTTACAACTTCTGACAGGATGCAAAGCGACCAGGTAATGTGTCTCTTTCTAGTTATGTAGCGGCAGTTTCTGATGTGTGACAACAAGCAATTTTTGGAAAACTTATTATCGTAGTTTTGTAGCCAGCTATATATAGCTACTTACAGCCCAGTGCTCTGAGGTGTGTCTGAATAATATAAATTTGCTCTAGGTTTAATTTTCTTGTTCCCGAAGTTGAGTATCCAGGCCAGTCCAGCCCTGTCTGACCCGACTGCGAAGCTAAGGAATAACATTGATAGATAACCTATTTTGATGCTATAAAACTCATCTTAAAGTGTGTATTTTGATCAGGCATATATCTAAAAGTGAGACTTTTTTGTAGTTACTTAGAAACTCCTCACAGTCCCTTTAAGCTCATTATATCTTTAAGATTCCAATTTATATTTTGTACTTGCATTGCTGAACAGAAAAAGTTTATTCTTTTGTCTTTTTTCAACAAATGTATTAATGCTACATTCACACCGCAAGCAACCCAGCGACCAAAATCGTGTTGCCCACTGACCTAGCGTCGCTCATCCATCCATAAATGCCTCGTTTTGGTCACCGTTGCCGTTGGCCGTCACTCGGTGGCATCACGTCCACTCGAGTTTCACCGCAATCATTTTATATATTATATAATAGGATGTATAAGCAGACACTATTCCAGCTGTATCCTTTTCACTCACTTGTCAACCACAAAACACTGCAGCTGAAGCCCTGCAGCAGCATTATCTGTGAATTTCCGTGGGCCATCCAGGCGGAACTAATGTACTCACTGACTAATGTTTCCCACACGGACATGGATTGTTACCCTGTAGTCCGGATGAATAACTACCTGTCTAGTAGGTGTGTCACACATGCACACACCTGCTGATTGATCACCTTTTTTTACTTTCACATCGCACAATAAGCTATGTGGTAGTGTAAAAAGCGGCTGTCGCATCGAGGGGTTAGCCCCTCCCCATCGCAGCTGTACACTGACTTTGCATGGAAAGTGATCGCCGAGGTATTAAAAGTAGCGTGCGGTGTGTACACACCTTTACACATAGAACACTTCATACAAACAGCCATTTAAGAAAAAAGGAAAAACAAAATAAGAAATAACAAGATGAATAAAACTAAGTGGCAAAATACCAACAATGGGTAGAAGAGAGACATAAATTTACACAATGTAACTCCAATGCAAGTATCAGCTTGAATAAATTGTTATTCTTTGGATCAATATCTGACATAAAAATTCTTGAATTCTTTATTGTGATTAATAGCAATACTATGAACTGATCAGCAATCAATACATTTAAATAAGAAAGCAGATACATTAGGATGCACTTGCAGTTGCAACACTTGCAGTGTTTTCCACGTTTCTTTATGTACTTCATTTTCTACCATAGTTTTCTTGCCTGATCTTCACAACCTGGCAGTTTCTTATTCACATTATAAATGGTCAATAAAAGCTTGTCAGATTTAATAAAATTCCTTTATTATTTTTGGGGGATTTTTTTTCCTAGTTTCAGTATTTCATTAAATCTCTGATAAGATTTAAATATGCTGGGGCTGTCTTCTGTTTCCAGTTTAGTAGGATCAATTTTCATGCTAACAGGTTAAAAAATGAAATCATCCCACAATCTAACCTGATTTAAATTTTGTCAAGAAGTCTGCTTTAATAGATTTTTGTATAATGCTGGAAAAATGCTGTTACAATAAGATCAGCTCCAAAACATACGACCTACTGATGCTGGTGTCCTCCTACAGCACACGAAGGATCTATCTCTGTATAAAATAAAAGATTCAGTCGTTGAACGTTTTGCTTGAATAACTTCTGCCATCTCAGAGAAACACTGTGAGCTGCTCAAATTTGTAAAGAAAAAAAGAAAAAAAAGTTTATTTAGTGTGAAATTCTTCATTCCTGTTAAAAATAACAATGGCATTTTAGTTCCAAACCAGGTTTAGACATTTTTTTTACAATATCTGTTTTCTTGTTTTTATGACTGGTGTCTGATACATTTGCTTGGCTCTCTATATATTTTAAGACAAATACAAATAATTATGCACAATTCAGTGACCTTGACCCAGAACTAAAGCTAATTATAGACTGATTTAAATGCAATAAAACAAGTGTTTACCCCATTTTAAAGTGAAAATTTTCAACTTGAGCCATTTGTCTCCCAAATATACTATTTGCCAACACCTTATACTACACTGTATTCAACACTACATTTAAAGAGATTAAGAGAAACGATTATCCACACCACAGATCAATATCCAACTTGGTTGCAATTATCTCATGCTCAAACTCCGCAAGAAATCTGTGTGTCAATGATGACCAGCTGACCTTAAGGTTTATGTAATCTTGATTACTCAGTCTTGATGATATGGCATCTATGAAATCAGGAGGGACAGACCCTACTTGACAGAATGGAAAACACAGCTTGTGGTACAGGCTGTGGTGATTTGTGCATGAATTACTGCAACTCCAGATGATCCAGATTGTACTATGCAGACCCCCCCCCCCCCTTTTGTGAACAGCAACCACAATCTCCCTGAAATGGTTGATTCCCTTAGCCCCCTTGACTAGACCTACCATTGTGACATCAACTGTCAAGGAATGTCCTTATTTGTGTGTACCATTGGACCCAAAAGCTGGAGACAGAGGCAACAAAAAGGAAGCAATAGTTTTATTTGTTCAATAAAGATCCAACAGTTCTATCCAGTTTACAAGTAAGTGATAGTATATACAAGTGGCAGGGGGAGAGCCCCCAAGACATTGAGGAGAAAAGGAACAAAAAGGCAGAGGAAAATTTCACAAACTGGAGACAAAGCTTCATCCAAAAAACACTTTTCTCCGACAGTGAAGGCAGAGCAGACAAACAAAGGGTTACAGCCAAAAAGACACCAAAGGATCAGAGGATACGGTACTACAAACCACTCCAGGAGAGGAAATCCACAGATGAAGCTGAGGTGACTCCAGGCAGCTAAAATAGTGAGGGTGATTGATCAGGTATGTGAAAGCAACAGCATGAGGAGAAGGGAAACCATGCCCACAGGAGCAGGAGGGGAGGGGGAGAGAGACTGGGAGGGGATGAATCCTCCCATTTTGTCAGTAGTTTCAACCCCATAGGCTAAAAGGGACCAAACCTAGAGCAGAGCATAGACTAACAGAATGCAGTGCCCTAGAAAATGGTACTGATCTGCTCTGTTTGATTATACTCTGGATGGAGTCAAATCTGTCAAAAATAAGTTAACACTTATAGAATCAATCATCTTCCCCATACTCCATTTTTGGACAGTAATCAACAATACCATAAGCCCATGTCATGAAAACTGCAGTGCATTATATATAGCTTTAGCCAAACAATATCTTGACCACAGCTAATTTTACCAGCTAATATTCAGTAAACAAATTCACCAATGTTTACACTTTGCAGTGTAAATGTAGAATTAATAATGAAGTTGTTTAAACTCATTAATTCCTAACACTACATAGATGTGTTGATCAAAAATTACACTGTTCTGTGTCAAAGTTAACATTATAATGCCAAAAAGAGTCAATTACATTATGAGTTTAATAACTCTCTAAAAAGAGTGAACGTTGGGTGCTGGTTTGGCGGAGTGGTTAGCAACCAGGCACCCCATGTACTTGCTTCTGCCGGTGCAGGTTCGAATCCCACCTATGACCAGTTTGCAGAGTGTCTTCCCCTACTCTCTCACCCCCTCTCACAAACCTATCCACTGTGTCTCTCCTATCAATAAAGGCACAAAATGCCCCAAAAAATACATTTAAAAAAAAAAAAAAAGAGTGAACGCCATTCTTGTGGTGTTTACCCATATAGACACTTAAGAAGTGTTAATATTTACTATCATAGTTTACATTTTTCTGTGCAGATTTCTATACTTATGGGGTACTCTGTGTGTGAAAGCAAGAATGTTTTTTGAACATTAGTGGTTGCGAACATACTGGAGCAGTCATCGAAAATAAAAATATGAACCAGAGTTTAGGAGGTCTGACAATGAAACTGGAGAGTGCTAAAATTCTAACTCAATATACCTCTCTCTCTCTGAAGACAGTGATTATTAAGCCTGCAGACAAGACTACAAACATACTGTATGTGCACTTTTCTTCATGAGGAAGAAGCCTTTTTGGTAGGCTGAATTTTGAAACAAAAGTGTAGGATAAAATATAGGAAGGAAGACAAGCCTGTATGTCACTAATCCCTATCTGGATGCCTGATCTGTCAGTCACTTGGAGGCAGCACTGTTCCTCTAACAGGCAGTGTTTGAGTGACTGTCATCATAAACGTGGCCTCTGTGGCCCGAACAGCATGGCCCACTGCCAAGGGATCCCGACCTCTGGTGGAAGTCAGCCCGCTGAGTCACTGCACTAAAAGACCTAACAGAGAGGTCCCCCATGTTGCATCCAAAAAGAGCTGCTCCACATATTAATGATATAGCTCTTCTTACAGAGGTCTGGACCACAGTGCATCCAAGGCTCTGACTGCAGCTCTCTCCAATTGCGTAAATGCTCAGACCCCTAACAATTTACTTTTACTCATTTTCAATAGGCTGATTGTTCTTTTGCTTTTAAAGAGTCAATCTCTTTCCCAAAAGTTTTTTAAAGAGAATTACCCATGTTAAATTACTGCTATAAAACTTCCATTACAATAAGTATTAAAGTTTTATCCAAGCATTTGTCATCAATTTTGTTTTTGTTGGAGCTTAACACTTGCAGTAATGTTATCGCCAAGATGTATTCTAAGCTCTGTGAGAATTATTGTGATAAACAGACAAAGAATGCATGCAAAAGTGGGGATGTCTCCTTCTAGGGTTAAGTAAATGTTCAAGCACTTTGCCTGCCTTTTTAAGACATTTTTTTTTTCAAACAAAACCCAAATCTGGAAAAGGTTGACTCAAATCCCACTGAAGCACAGAGGGCATTTGTTTCACATTGGTGGAAGCCTTCTGGGAATCTCCTCTGGCCAGCACATCAGTGCCGCTATGAGTCATCTTTACAAGCTTTACATCACATCATACAACATGAGATCCTTGTTTGAGAGGGTCTTTGGACCAAATCTGCACATAGGACTTACATCCTTTAAACGGGACGCCCAGTATCTGTCCTCAGAGAGAATCTGACATGACAGTTTTAATGGCAGACAATGCTTCTTTATGAGGGTTTGATGTCCTTCAATAAGATGTATGAAGTGCAATGGGAAAGTAGAATCTTGTTTTTTATCATGATAACATTTTAATAAGCAGACAGGAAAGTGAAGTCACTTTGCCCTGAAGCTATTTCTGTTTGCAGGTGTTCATGTAAAATAATACAGGTTACCTCAGAGAAAAGCCAAGGATTAGACTAAAAGTACCCTCAAATCACGCAAGAACCCATCATCCACTTAACTCCTCAGCCTGGGAAAAAAGTGATTATAATCTAACTGTAAAGAGACCAATTCCAAAGCCAGACTGGAGGGGGTTAGGTGTACGTTTTCCAGTCTAATCCTGGCTGTTGTTAACAGTAAACTCTCGATGGATGGAGAAAAACTAAGAAATAAATCCGGAGACATCTGTAAAAACCTGGCTGGATTTTCACCATGAAGCATTTCGGCTAGTTTTGGTAATAGAGAACACATGGGCAGTGGTGTGATTTCATAGATAGTCAAAATAAAACGGATTGAGTCCATAAATGATGAATGAGAGGGAAGAGATCATATATTTAACACAACACTTCTTTTTTACAACATGACTGGAATAAAAGACACGGCTTTAAAAGGCTTAACTTCTATTTTTCAGGCTGTCATCAGAGGAAAAGCTCCAAACTGACTCATCATTAAGTCTGAGAAATACAAATGCACTCCCTTATAGTACATAGTCTTCTTGTTTTTACATCAACAACTTAATTAACTCATTAACAAAGTCAGCACACAACATATAGACTGTGTTCAAAACATGGTACTGTTGTCACATGATGCACATTTTTAATTCTCTTCATTTTTAAAAGGCTTTACATGAACCCCCTCTTTAAGGCCCTGAGGAAGGAAGGAAGAAAGAAGTTTTAAATAAGGGGAGGGAGGGAGGGAGGGGTGCATCGAGTGTGCGAAACAAGAGGGAAATGGTCAGTTAGAATTTATAGGAACACAGGAAGAGGTGTGGTTGAGGTGTGGTCCACTCTTGAAACTCTGCTTAAAGCTCCACTTTTTAAACTTTTTTAGCAGATGTCATTTCCTGCATTTCTTTTGCATTAGTTATACATTATGATACATTTATTTTACAGCAGATTAAGACTATTTTAAGGTAATTTTGCAGAAGATGAAGAATGCATCATCATCATCAACAACGTTATCCTCAGCATCAAATATAATACTCTGATTACTTGAGGGCTTGATCTATCCATAGTCTTATGTCTTCATTCATAACTGTTAGCACAGTTTGCTCTACAGACTAGTTGACCATGTGTCTGGATTTACTTATGACCTACCTGTTTTCAGGCCTATAGTGTCCCCATGTTCACACAAATACACTGTTTAAAAACACACACATACATTTAAATGTCCCAATTTGGGGTAGTCCCAGCTCTATTTTGACCAACCAACCAAGACATGTCACCATGCTAGCAATACTGATTTCCCGTGTGTGTCAGTGTTGTTGCCAAAACTATTGCAGAGTTGCCAGGTTATCACATGTACAGCTGCTTAAAGTCAGGGAGAGTCATGCCTCAGAAGGATGCCAGAGTCTGATCACCCCTGGCCAACATTTAGTATATTTGCTTGCTAATTGCTTCTACATTTGCCCAGCTAAAATTTTGCACATATGCCTGGCTAACACAAGTTTGCTTTGCTAACATGAAACACATAGCTTGTCAGGTCTGCCAACTCGTGGCATGTGGCAAAGTTTTTTCAACATGACACACACCATTGGTGTTGAAGGCTCTGCATATGTCTAGCTACATCGACCTAGCTACAATACTTTTACCTCTCTGATACTTTGAAATATTTGACTAGCATACACCTTATGTTTGCCTCACTTAAAGTATATGTCTCTGACTTTGATAAACAAGTCTGACTCTGTGTCAATATAAGGATTAAATACTTAATGTTTAAAAATAAATAGGCTTTGCCGCAGTAACCACAAGTTCTGGACTTTAAAGAGCCCATACAATGCTCTGAGTTTTATTTGTCTCCTAGTGTGCTTAACATGCTCCCTTTGTGTGACAAACAACAGAGACTTCTCCCTCTTCCCCTTCTTATAACCTAAAACAGCTCATTCATGGTCTGATGAATATGACTACCAAAGTGAGATCCTACCATTGTTTCTTTATCAGCTTAAGCCCACAGGTCCGAAGTCTTAAACCTAGCATAGAGCATAGACATTAAAATGAATGCAGATCCATTGACAACATGGTGCAGAGTAGCACTGAAGGCACCAATCATCTTTAAGACCAAGACTCAACCATCAGGGACTGGGATAGATATATGACCTCCAGGTTAGGCTAAATACACAAGACTAGGTGAATGTTTCCTGCCTTAACCTTAATATTTAGCTTCCTGCCATAAAACAAGAACTGCTGTCCTTATTTAGCTTACTTTATGAAAGCAGATAAGAATGTAAATGTCAAACTCAAACGTCAAATTCATGCCTCTGAGATCCATCCAGGATTTGCATAAATCAAGTTTGGCTTCATGTAAGGCTGGTAGAAAAATTGTTCCTGACAGCTCCGAAAGCATGGGGGTTTTAGGTTCCTGATTACTTTTTCATGTCTGCAATTCCTTTGACTTGTCTGAGTACAATGCAGCAGGAGGTGTCAGCTGCTGATTTATTATTCACCCTCCAAGTAGCAGCTAAACAGGCTTACAAAGCCACAAAGTAAACTCATTGGAGGAGGAAGGTCAAACCCATCGAACTGCTCAGTCCAAGTTATCTAACCGCAGAGTTAGGCTTCTTGCTGTTAAGTGGACATGAAGAACTCGCTTCCAAAATAATCAGTGGTTATGATGTTTTTTCTTCCTCATATTTTTCAGGGTGTTGCATAGGTCATGAGGGGGAGAAGCAGGATTGACAGGGAAGAAGATAAACCATGGATCAGAGCCAGATTTTCAACCTATAAGATGACCACAGAGTCACCAGGACTTGTTTAATTAGTGCAGATGGATTTCAGTGAGCAGGTTTTGTAACAAACCTCCCAGACTGAATCACAGTGAAGACAGCTGAAGAGGAAGCGTTAAACCCACAAGCAAAACAAAGGAAAATAGCAGGTTTTCAGACAAGAAAATCACCTCCGCTGTTGGGAGTCTCTGGTGTCTCCTGCCTGAAACTAAACTCTGCCTGAGTGGAGGAAAGTATGAACCTATATGTTCTACATGAAGACAAAGACAAAGTCAGAACCCATACAGAGAACAATGAAGGAGCCCCGTGAACATAAACAGACCTCCAGCTATAGAACAGCTTGGCCCAAAGTTGGAGTCATGATATATGTACATAGTGGAAAAATAATGAATTCTGACTGAACAATGGGAAAGCCAAAAGGGTTCAGATTGAAGTTCATCAGGTTATCGGATTACAGATAGACTGTTGCTGCCAGGAGTGGAGGACTGCTGAAGGAACAGAGGAAAAACCCAGATTCATTTTTTGAATAAGACGGAGCTCTGGAGTTGTGTGAATAGTTCTTTAAGCTTGTCAGCCACCAAAGAAAGAGGAAAGAACCATATTTCATGGGTAGAGAAATTAATCTAACATTTGACAACACTAGAAGGCATTACAGTATCATGCTGCTGCTGTGTTACATTCTTCTTATTGTCAACAAAGAATGAGAGCTTGAGCTTCGGAGACTCAAGGCTGCCAAGAAAAACCAAAACAATGAGCTACTTTATCTCAGTTCTTTCAAACAGTTGCACTTGTCTAATGCTATTTGCTCCGACTGAAGATATATCTTGCAACAAAAAAGGTTGTAAATTAATGACTTGCTTCCCTCAAACAATTTTTTAACATCACTCAAAGACATCTCATTCATTTACTGGGAAATACTAAATATTCAGCTGTAGGTCAATATACTTTTCTTTATGTTGAAAAGCTAGTCAATGAGGATTTAATGTCAAGTTAAAAATAAAGCTGACACCAGAAGGTATCTTTACAGCGACATTTTGCCACAATTAATAGTCATAGGATTAAAGACCTGCCTAATTTTACTTCACAACAGTGATGTCCCACTCTAGAATATGATGCCTGAGCAAGACTACGAATTAAGACAAACTGATTATGAATTTTAAGTGCAAAATTGCCTTAATTTGCTTTGCTATCTTCTTTAAGACCGATTCACAAAGAATATTGTGCTGATCATCTTCAAGCACCGACCAAACTTCTCTAAAATGTTGCTTGTCTTTGTGCAAATTGCTCTTGCTTTGAGTCTCAAGTGGATATTAGCCATCAGTGTCTCCCCTCTGCTGCTCCTATGGTCAATCTCATTTTGGTCAGGAGCCTATCTAGCGGTAACATGAACCAACCAGTGCCACAAAAATCTATTAGCCAGGCCAAATGTGCAAGGAGTGACTCCTTTTCTTGCCAAGCCATTAGTGGAGGGGAATAAGTCAGTTTAGGCAGCTACTTTCACTTTTTCTGTTGTGCGTAGGAGTTCTCCATCATGCAGGTGAGATATGTTGACCACATTAAAGGGCACAAAACTAAAAAAAAAGCATAATGTGGGCTCCCTCTCATGACTTTGTAGTTGCAGAGATACACTCTTTTCTTTATGGGTATGTTATTTCCTAGCAGAAGGTTTAAAAAGACATTCAGAGCTTAAAGGGTGTACACACACTCCAGAAAAACACACAAATAATCTGTTGGTTTTTTAAAAGGCTGAGATAGAACTTCGACCAATTCATGACTTCTATCAACGCCACTTGAGAAACTCAAACATCCACGCAAGAATTCAAAAGTGCTTGAGCAGACTTGTCACACTAGAAGCATCAGCCCGAAGAACACAGAGAAGCTCTCAAAACCTCTTATGGCAAGGCATTAAGTCAGCACTGAACACTGAGAGCCAGAGAATATATCAGTTCAACACAGCTGGTTTCAATCAAGGCCAATCAGCACACCTGATTCTGCTCTGAGCAAACTCAGGCTGCTTTCAAATTCGCCTACATACTGCATATGAACGTAGTAGGTAGTAGGCACTGCATACTGCCTACACTGTAATGTAGTATGACTGTGCTGTTGGTTTACTTTGTAGTATCCTATGCCGATTTTCAACTTGAGGAATGCACAAGTAGGCTACAGCTGATTTTTGTTTTATTTCCAAACTTTATTTTAGATATACAAAACAAACCACAAGTACATCTTAACATTTCAGTTATTAATCTGCAAAGATATTGCCAGAAGCAGCATCACGCACACAGTACAGTAATATATTAAGAATGAGGAGAAGTGGGGAAATGTGAGGGTGGTGGAAATATAGAGGAGAAATACAGTACATAACGGTAAAATGTCAGACTTGTCAGTGGTTTACACTAATAATGCCACATAGGTATAGGACAGACTTAACACCACCTTCCGGCCATTCCGAACCGTAACAGAAAAAACAACAACAACAGACTTTTTTTTTTACAACTTTTTACACAATAGTACATTTTGGAAAGGTAAGGCTAACAAGTAATGGCTCTTATATTTCTATTCCTCTGCTGCTCTGGTTGTTGCTGGTCCGCTCTCCACCATTTTCAATTCCAAAATGTGACCAGGCGCTTTGCATTGTGGGTAATAGTAGGCAAAGCAGACCGGTCTGAATGCATACTGTGAAATTTTCTTAAATCAGTACATCATTCGGGTATTTTTTGAATATTGCAACTTTTGCATTTGTGAGCATACTGTATACTGCAAATTACATTTTGGAAGAATCAGTACACACTGCTAGTACAGTAGGCGACTTCGAAAACGGCCTCAGTGTGAGGCCATCTGCACACAACTGGGTCTGCTCTGAATCATTTCTAGTGTGGGGAAAACGGGAGCATCTTCACACTATTAGTCCTGTTTAGAAATGTTTTCCATTCCTCTCACACTGAGTTAACAAATTACACATTTTGAGGTTGATTTGCATGCTACTGAGGTGTTAAAAAAACACAGAAACTCAGGGTCAGTTATTGTGAAGTGTTGGAGTTTGACAAACTGTGTCATGTGAATACTCTTGAGTACAAAACCAGGCCCAACACATGGCCAAAAAAGGCCTCTATCTCATCAATTGAATGTCATCATGGGATGAATATGGGACCAAAATTAAACATCATCAGACATCAAAACCTTTCATCCATTATTCATTTTGAAAGTTCGGTGATCATGCAAACACGTGGTTATTTTACACAGCAGCAGTGAAAAAGACAAAGCAGAAAATGTGATTAACTCTTGTTAAGTCATTGACCTGCCAGTAGAAATGACACAGAGCTCTCAGCTTTAATCAGTTTTAACCAAAGATTGAGTTTCCTTTGGATCAGAAGGGAAGCTTTTTTTTCTCAGAATCATGCTAACATGTCAATGTGATTTATTTTAGATGAACTATGGTTAACACATGGAACAATGTGAGGAGAAAAATCAGGCCCTAGTTCAAGTAGCTGCCTTTGTTAGTTTAAACAGAGCAGAATCTAATTAATCAAGCTCCACTGATTAAACGTCAGTTTATTTCCATATCTATTGATCATTCAGGCCCGATTCTCTTTCCAGAGCAGTGTTGTCTATCAGAGCAGTAAAACCATGGGAAGAAGAGAAGCTTATAACCCTAATGAAGATTTATTAGATCATTAAGGAACAATGATTAATCCTCTTTCAGAAATACTTGGTCAAAATTGCAGTCATTAGAGAAAATTACAGGAAGATTATGTTGTGTTTTGATTTTTCAGCTCACCTCATGTTTAAACAGGACAAGCAGAGACAACAATGAATCATATCTGGTTTTCCTAGGGATTAAGCGCAATCATATTTGATGAAGATCTTATTAATTAAACATTTAAGATGCTGTGCTAGCTTAACCTTTATTTACCCCCCCCCCCCCCCCCCCACAACCTCCCCCAAATAAAAAAGGAATCCAGCCGATCAGATTCTTCAAAACATGATTAAAGTGTAAAATCCCAATAATGCAATAATGTAGGAAATTAAAAATAGTGAGAGCTATCCTGACCTGGTGTTGGTAAGTATTTTTGGGCCTTGTATTCAAAGTGGTCAACAAGCTATAAGACCCGATCACACATCAGTGTATAATAGTTAATGTTGCCCAATGTTGAGAAATCATCAAATTCCTTGGATTAATTTTACTGAGTTCATTGCAGGTCGATATATCTGAAATGGAGAGAAGCATTTCCTGATTGTCCCTGACTAAGTTAAGACAGATTTTAAACATTTACCAACGTTGATGTTATGCATGGGCAGTGTGCATAACATCAATACCAAAATGAGGTATTTTGAGGCGATGCTACTTTGGTGGGCAACGCAATTTCAGTCACAAAGTCGCATTGGGTGTGAACACAGCTCTATACAGTACATTTACTTTGTCAATCGTACTGGCTTACCCCCAGATTCCACTGCATGGGAAAGTGCCCCACCGCGCAGCGAAGCGGAGCGCCACGGTCTTGCTCCGACAGGCAAACCCCACTGAAAGCGGCGCGTAGCCCTGGAGGGGGAGGGCTGATCCCCGGAGAACCACAGGCTCTCATGAGAATAGCTATGTCACACACTCTTAAAACATGTTATAGACTGAGAAAAGAAATAAACAACACCTTTCTTCGCTTCTCTTCTCTTATGTGCAAGAGTCCGTGCATTGTGTTTTATTTTGAAACTTCCGGTTACTTCACACAGTGACTTCCTGTCTGGTGCTTTAGAATAATAGACCTGAAGTGTATCTCTCGTGCCTTGGCGCGCTGGCGCTTCAGCAACGCGGTGCTTTCGCGTGCAGTGGAATTTGCTCGATAGACTACAATGGGAGCGAAGTGCTCCGCAGGCCGTTTCAAGAACGCTGCGTGGCGCGGCGCTTACGCGTCCGGTGGAATTTGGGGGTTAGGCTGAGTCTGCTTTTTTTTCTGAAGGGGAAAATAAGGAACTTCCTGCAGGTAGCAACACTGGCTTAACAAGGAAGTCCAAAGATCAACAGTTAAATGAAAAATTTAAGACAACTGATAGGAATGAAATGCTTGATTCTACTAAGTGCAGATTGTTTTGACTTTTGCACTTAGTTATTTGAGAGTAACCTGACATACCAGATGGACAGTTTTAAATATTCCATTAGTTCGTCTGGGTAGCTGCTCAGACGCAAATGTTTGGGAATTGGCAGACACTTTCAAAAGTCTATCTGTCAGGTGATTGGACAATCATGTCATTAATTACATTCATTACAGGCCAGTCAGATAATGTAGAAGGCATGCGCTACTGCAGCAGTGTAGAAAAATGCAAGCCACTTGGTAGAAACAAACTTTAGCCAAAAACATGTCGGAAGTGGGGCAAAAATCTAAGTTATGAAAAAATACTCTTTTATATGATTTTCATTTATTGAAGACAGGACTTCAGCAGTCATTCTCTGCTGTCATCACACTTGTAGCTCCCACCTCTTTCTGCTCCAAAGGACACTAACCGGCCATGCTGCTTTGGGCTGCACGCAAATGTTGTAAATTGGAGCTTGCAAAGAATGATCCATCTAGTTACAGACATCAAATCAAACAGATCCTGCTGCAAGGTGAGTCTAAAAGTGTGTTCAACTTTTTAAAAAATTCCAATGAAATAGAGGTGTCTTACTTTCATACCTGTGGGAGCAAGTAATGCTGCTTTCATGTGTTGCCATAGTTTGAGACATGATGATGATCAGAAATCTTATTTTGACACATCTGAGATATTTTGTGCTGTGATAGCCTCAAGCATGATTTCCTGTTTGAATTTGACTTTGGTCACTGAGGGAATTGCATGTTTCACCTTCAAATTGAAAGTAGTGCCACCTGCTCGAAAATATTTAGAAGTACAACTGTGAAGCCTGGTCTGCAAAATGAAAGTCTAGATTTAAACATAACATGTTCTTATTACTACAAGAACCATATAATTAAATATGTGCTGTTCTGATAGGTTAGGTTTTTGCCACTTTTGATTACACACAGAACTATGAGCCTGTTATAAAGATTGAACTTCTGCAAAACTGCATTCTATGTGGATGACTGGGGGAAAAATAAAGCTAAACAAGGGGATTAATGGGACTTAAGAACTGAATTGAAATCAGATCCAAGTCCATCTATTGGACACTATCTTGAAACACTTCTTGGTGTAAAACAGACAGTGGAAAAGGGAAGACAACTCCTCCAGTTGTCATCCGGTTCCTCCCGAACAGCAGACAGTGGTCATCTGTGAAAACCATCACTGATAGGAACAGGATTATAAAACCTCCACTATCATCTTTTAGGAATGTCCCTCCCACCAAGGAAAGAGACCATCAACCTTAGAGCAACTCCACTGTGTTACCCTCTCTTCATTGTAGTCTGAGAAGGAAATTACTCATAACACCTGACTGGAAAGTTCACATGAGGGAACAAACGTGGAATGTGTTGACTTATGCTTAAATTGTAGGTGTTATCTACGGTCATGACAATGATCAACTTTTTCCACAGAGTGCTTCATATCTTAATTAAAAGCTGCTGTAACCATATCTGATCAGGGTGAAAAAGTTACAACCATTAATGGAAACACCATGTCACTGATCCAGGGTTGTGATGTACTTGAATGTACATGTTTCACTGAAATGTTTGACAGTGACGAAGTGTGAAGCTGTAAAAAAGCCTCCAAATGACTGTCAAGAGGCGTAAGGGACTGCTGCTGTGCCTGGAGTTTTATTCTACTGGCTGTACAGTACTTGTTAACTGCAGCGATACAAGTGGAATTGGGTCAGTTCTCTCAGTCTTGTTGAAGTCATGTAGAGGTTTTATCACTCGTGAATTTTAGTGTGGCAGGATTTTATGTCCTTAAAGCCAAGGAAAATCAGACCTGCGTTCCAATCTATGGTTGTGTTATGGCCCTTTTTTAATGACATTTAAAAGGAAGTCATTTCTGCGTATGCTGTCAGACACAGCCCTTAATCAAGTAGAGCTACCATGTTCATACTCCTCAGTCCTATCTACACTGAGTATCCTTTAGTTAGTTAATTGGTACACTAGGACTTGTATCATGTCAAAAATTATCAAGACATACATAATTACTGATTTCCAGAAGATATTTTAAATGTTCATTGACCCCTTGCTGTTTATTTTGCACAGTAGTTTGATTTAACCTTCCCCTTGAGATATTTGGCTCATGGCCAAACCTAATGGCCTGAGATTAGCTGTAGGTTTTGTTGGCCTCCCCAAGGACAAATTATTGTTCAGCTGACCTTCTGACTTCTCCTGTCAGTCCAGTTCAGTATCCATCCATCAATTTAATGACCCTGATCCAAGGTCCTGGCCACAGTAGAATCTGGATTAACATGTCACCCCACAAGTCCACTATGAAGCTATATCCTGAAGTTTCCTTAAAGAAACTTCAATGGATTCCTAAAATAAGTGAGGTGGAAATTCAATCCATTGTGTTTAGGTTTGCACAAGCAGCTACCTTTCTGTTGAAATGGAGAAAACTTTCAAATGAGGGAGTTGTGTCTTACATCCAACATGTCATGACTGCCAGACTAGAAGACAGTAGGAAAACTTTGTGAAGACTTCTCAAGGTCAGTCGTCTCACTCTCTCACTTAAAGACAACTACAACTCTGACTTGTTAGTCTGAGACGGAAATTTTACAAAGACTGGCAATAGAGGGTCAATACACAGCTAAATCTGTCAAGTCAAATTAATGCTATCAGAGTTTATGACATTTCTAAAGTGTCCATGGGGCCACACCACAGAAAACTGAATTGACCTATTTCATAGTGTTGGTATATTAACACTGCTTAAGTGTAATGACCCTTTTTGGAGTTAATATGCAACCCTCTGTAACAATTTAAACATTTTCTGATCTTGTAGGAGATGGGGCACACAGTGGAAACTCCTTCTTTTACAGGAAAAAACATATTGTTCCCAACACGCAGCAGGTGCTTCTCATTACAACTTTGTCCATACTATTGCTTTCTTTCCTTTCTTTCTCCTCCACTATCGCCGTCCCTCTGTTACGACAAAGGATCTTAAATTTCCCAAAAATGCACCCAGAGGAAGCTTCAAGAGGAGATCAGAGCCAGACTGTTGACAGGAGCCAATTGTTACTTTTAACTTTAGATGGACTGTGATTGGAGCATCTCACCTTCACTCTGATTTGATCAGACTTCTTCACAGTTTTTTTTCTGAAAGCTTTGATCTCATATACTTTAAAGTTGATATAGTAGGATTTATCTCTGAACAACCTGATGTATATTGTCATTACACAATATATTGACAATGTTCATTCATTTTTAATAATGGAGGCTGTTTACGTATTGTGCTTCATGGCCAATCTGAAGATCAGCTCATTATCATCGATCTGACGAATGGAAAGATTTCTCATTTGTTATTTGGTGCCTTCTTTGTCCTCATGTCTCTTTTTCACTTCTCTCTTTTAAATTCTTGCTGCAGATAACTAAGATGCAAGGAAACAACCCAAGTGAAGGCATTAGGATGGACAACCCTATCACATAACTTCTGTGATTCCTGCAGCCAGCCTTTAACACACTCTAAGGAAACTGCAGTTTTTGGCACTTCCTCTTCCACTTCTGATTGTTCTGTGTGTGGTGTGCTCCGATAACCTCAACACAGCACACCACACATAACATTCTGTCCCACCACTGACCTAGTATTCTCATGTAATCAAACGTTATCTAACAAAGATGAAGCAGCATAGCAGCAACCATAAACGCTGTCTATGGAAACAACCAGAAAAGACAACACTCAACATGGGAGAGGACATACGAGAAAAGGGAATGATGGTGATCTTTGGAGTATTTTTGACAGAAAATTTAGAACTAAATTTAAAAAAAAGTGTGGAAAATCCTGGAGACTGCGAGAACACATGAGCTGGTCCTCAGTTTCTGTGGTCCAAACTTTATGTTTGTTTCAGGTCGTCTGTGCTTGTTTTCATTTATGCCCCCTTCCTTGTTCCTCAGTCAGCTCATTTCTTGATTTGTTACATTCTGTTCCACATCACAATTCACAGATTTATGACTCAGGAGTTGTCGGCTTTCCCCACACACACGAAGATTTGTTGGTTGTAAATGTTGAACAAGTTTAATATTTACGATTGTCTGGCCCAACCTGTTTAAGAGCAGATTATTGGGACAAATTCACTATTAACACACCTCAGACCAGAGGTAGATCTTATAGAATAATCGTTTAAAACAAAAGACAGTCTGGCATTTGTGGTCCATGGTCGAAAAGGAGGAAAGTCGGGACAAATTCAGCCAAGATAATCTTTACGTGTACCCCGCTTTAGATGGACCGCCAACATAGAACTGGATTGATTTATATGACATTTTGTGATTTTGTGAGTCTCCAGATACTCCAGATACCAGAGTTTGAAAGAAAATTCATGTTAGTTTTTCTCGATATAGTTCCTTTTAAATGTGTACAGAACATGTGCTTTTCTTCTTTTTGTCCACAATCAGGAGGCCAAACACTCCATTATGTAATAAGTGGATTTCTAAGACCTTTAGGGAGAAAATTTATGGTCCCTAGGAGAAAAAACATTTCAATTTGAACTCCCATGTACTGCCTACACTGAGTCCAAGACTAATGCTACAATTGGGTTTCAATAGAAAACGGTAGTGGTAGTCGATGTCTGAACAATAAACCACAACTTTTTCATGATCTTTTTTTCCCTCAAACACCACAAGCATAGAGAAAAGGTTTTTTTTAATCGTTCTTTCATTTCTTTAACTCTGTTTATTCTCCTTGCGCATTTGTATGGCAGAGTTGTAGATGTAGCAGAGTTTAATGCTGCGTTCACACCGCATGCTACTTGTATTACCTCGGCAATCACTCTCCATGCAAAGTCAATGTACAGCCGCGATGGGGCGGGGCTAACCCTCCCGCAATGCGACAGCTGCTTTTCACACTACCACATAGCTTGACGCATGATGTCAAAGTAAAAAAAGTTGATCTATTCAGTCGATGTCATGTGTCTGCTGTGCAGCAACAGCCAATCAGCGGTGTGTGCGTGTGTGACGGTGCCCGTGACAGACAGTTTTTCATCTGGACTACAGAGGAACAATTTATGTCCATGTGGAAAACATTAGTCAGTGAGGACATTAGTTCCGCCTAGACGGACCGCCGGAAACAGATGCTGCTGCTGCAGGGCATCAGCTGCAGTGGTTTGTGTTTGATAAGTGAATGAAAAGGATACAGCTGGAATAATGTCTGCTTATTTGATATATGAAATGATCGCGGTGAAACTCGAGTGGACGTGACGTCACCGAGCAATGGCCGGCGGCAACAGTGACCAAAATTAGGTATTTATGGACACGCGGCGATACATTAGTGGGAGACGTGATTTTGGTCGCTGGGTCGCCTGCGGTGTGAATGCAGTATAACAGTCATAAGGAAAAGAGAAGCAGCAATGACTCAAATACTTACTGTTGAAAAGCTGCGAGAGCTGCATTGTGAAAACAGGGATTTGCCTATTATCCTTTGATAATACCCCAGTCATAAAATGGGAGCCCGGGCTGGATTTATTTTTGTGGAATACAAGCTGAGCCTAATACAGAGCCTGACTGATAATTGACTACAGGTCTTTATTTGAGAACATTCAGTAATCAATTTATTGTAAACTGAGCATCTGTGGTAACATCATAACGTAGGCCTCCTTGGAGCAGAAAAAAAGGAAAATGACATCATAACTGATCCTGACACACATTCCCTTTTCTTTCCCAGAACAGCAGCCCTGTCTCTTTCTCCCACAGACATTCCCAGACCCCTCCGGGAGCTGAGTCACGGAGGCTCTTCCTCTGTTGGGGGGTCCCTGGTCATAGTGACGATGGCTCTGCCAGCTGCTGAGCCTGAGGGGGAATCTGTGGAGGATTTTCTCAAAGTTGCTCCACAGGAAAGAGTGACACAGCATTACTTTGACCCCAGTAAGCCTCTTCTGGTTCTTTCCCCGAATTGCCCTCAGGGGAGTGAGGCACAGACCGTCCAGGCCACGCAATCTGACCCTCAATCCTACGCCCACACAAACTGAAATGAACCCTGAATGTCATGTCTGGTCTCTCAGTGGTAGAGCTTTTGTGAAATGAAGCTTTCTGGCTTCTTGTTTTTGTCAAAGCTTCTTTGGTTTTTCACTGGGTCAACTATCATCTGTTGAATGAAACTATTACATGATTGAGTTTGATCAGTGTTTTCCAAACTCTGGGACAAGACCTCACAAATTCTCCCGAGGGAGCCAAAAGAATAAAGGGAGTAAAGAATAAATCTGATACAGGCAAACTTACTCAATAATTTTCTCCATTTTTTCAAATGCCAGACATTTTCCCTCTAATATTTTCTATTGACAGATATGATTTAAAAATGTTGGTGGGGAGTAAACAAAACAAAAAAGGTTATTGAGATGTGTGTCTTGCCTAAAATGCTTAAAGAGTGACTTGCAGGTTGAAGACTCCAGAGAAACAGTATGTAAGAAAATAACCACAAAAACATTAGGTGTTATAACAACACTCTCATTGGTGATGAAGAAGTCATTATTTATTCTTATGCTTATAATGGGCAGGGACGCCATGTGGGGAGGGGTAGGGGGGTTAGGAGCTCTTCCTTGACACGACAGAGAAAGACTGAAAACAGTCAGTAGAACTTCACAAGTTACATTTTGTTAAAATACTCATTGAGTATTGATATTTTAGGGGAATAATTGGTACCAAAAGCATACTTGTGAAAGTATTGATGCTTCGGTACCCAATATCGATACTCCCATCCCTTGCAAGGAACGCATTCAGGAGAGCAGTATAACAGAGAGTACTCCTTGTTGAAATACACACTATAAGATGAGTTTTATAGCATCAAAATAGGTTATCTATAAATGCTATTCCTTAGCTTTGCGGTCGGGTCAGACAGGGCTGGACTGGCCTGGATACTGAACTTCGGGAACAAGACAATTAAAACTAGAGCAAATTTATATTATTCGGACAAGTCTTAGAGCACCGGGCTGTAAGTAGCGATATATACAAAACTAAGATATATACGATATACAAAACGATACTAAGTTTTCCAAAAATTGCTTGTTGTCACACATCAAAAGCTACCGCTACGTAACTAGAAAGGGACACATTACCTCGTCGCTTTGCATCCTGTAAGTTGTTGAAAAAAGAAGTTGTAAAGCAATGCAGAGTTCTGAGTAAGGTCTGAGCTGCATTCATTAGCATCACAACAAACACACGCTTTGGCTTGGGTCACGTCTTTATGCTCATGGGTAGCAGAGTCTTTGCGTCGCCAGAAATAGATTCTCCTCATAGCACCTTTAAATAGAAAATTCAATCAATGTACACAAATTAACATTTTTAACATACACTATTTTAAGTTTAAGTGAATATTTTGCCTTGCTTTTTGTATGTTATTCAACAGGTCGATTTTTTTAAGGCTAAAAACAACTGTACAGCCATGTGGCCCTAAGGCTTTAAAGGAATATTACAGTATTTCTGAAGCTGGGTTGTATCAGGTACTTGATGATACTTAATGAATTGGCTGAAAGGGCTCCCAGGAGTGCTGTACCTTTAAGGAGAGTGAGTTCAGACTACCAGTAAGGTACACTGCTGTTGGGAGGTGCAGATATTTCACATAATTGTAAGTTTTACAATACAAAAAATCTGTGAAGCTCTGTTGTTTGTTTTTGGCAATATTTTTCAGTGCAATGAAGAGTTAAGTGTTGTTTGACCTGAAACAGCAGATAGGCTGAATCAATGCGCACAGCTTAACAAAAAAGCCACTCAAAAACTTCCTGGGGGGAAAAAACACACCGAAAGTTTTCCCCCAATCTTACATTTTACCCAAACATACTTTCAGGTCTTAATTTGTGTAAATCTCACACAGTTACAAGAAATACACCCCTTTAAGTCCTGCCCCAGTTTCAGTTCATGGCCAGTTCAAGAAAGTTCATTTGGGGAAATCTCTTTTAATACAGAGGGTGCCATTCATGGGCTTCAAAAGGGAAAATCGCTTAGACTCCACCCATTTTTTTTTATACAGGTGATGGCAGACACACACAGTAAGTCACGTTTTCAGACTGGCCTCTATCACCATGATGAGCTGGACCATCTCAACCACCTCAAGCTTCAGACGGAGGGAAAGACTCAGCTCACAAGCCATGACCACATTAAGTCCTGCAGCCAAACCTAAAAGGCAGAGAACTACTGATTAATATCACCACTATGACTTTCACATTTAACTCCAGTGTACCCATCTCCAAATGACGTGGAACACCTACTGATGGATATCTGCTCATAGTTTAGGGGCTGTTTATGGGAGCATCCTGTCTTAGCTCAGCTCTCTGTGTGAAATCATGTGGCCATTTTCTGTCGACAGAACCCACTCCATCTTCCACAGCAAACAGTTAATTACAACTCATCTCATTTTACATTCAACATCTGATTGCATGAAAACACGTATTTGGTTCCAAAGAAGACTTCAGAGATTAATCATGAAAAAATCCACAGCAAACAATCAATCTTTTCATCAGTCCAGACGTAAAATCCCTCTCTGTCTGCTCAAGTCACTGTTACTTAATCAATACAACATGACGTGGAAGACATCTTCCCACCATGTTTGTCACACTTCATTTTGACTAATGCCTGATCCCTCTGACAAGCAGCTGCATTGAAACGACTCATGTTTTTGGTAAGAAATGCTAACCAGGAAGACTTTGAGCAGCCACAAAGAACGTTTGATTTCTGCATCATGTTTTGGCAAAAGATTCTGCTAAACCTCACTGGGCCGAGAGCACTGGAAAATAACCCTGAAATAAGTGAAAACCTAATAGAGGCAGATGGACTGTGCAGAAAGTTGGTATGACTTACTCAAATAAAATTTTTCACAGCTGCCTGGAAGCATTTTAACACCTCCAGTAGGAAGAATTAGCATGAAGAGGGATTCAGATTTAGAGGGAAACGTGTAGGAGTGTGTTCGGTGAATCAGGTTATAGGTTGCTTCATTCACTCCTATGCTCTTGAATGAAACAAAGATTAAATATTCTGTTCAGGTTGATACTACACCATGATACAACCTTGTATTTCATGGATGTTTTTTATTAACTGTGTAGTTTCAACAACAGATCATCTGAGACCACCCTGTTGTGACATTTGACAAACATCAGGACAATCTTTTGTTTAAGGGACAGGAAGACAAATCCAAACATGGATTGGCTTTCAATCAGAGGTTTAAGCAGCTGTGCTCTGCATGTTATGCTTGTCTGCAGAATTCTCCGCTGACTCAACAGCCGTATAAAAAAATACTTAGACAAAATTTTGTCTTTTACCCAATCAATAACCTTGCAGTGCAGATGGATCAAAGTCTGTAATCTGTAACCAGGGATATCCATCTTGCCAAACTCCAATCTACAATTGTGAGTGGCCCAAGGCAGCATGCCCTAATCAACGTCCTTAGAAGCAGAAAAAGGTGGGAGCTATGAACAAGACAACAGCAGGAAGTGACTGTTTACACAGAGATCTGCGTAGATGCTAGCATCTTCAGTGGCATTTTTATTAGATCTTGACTGTATATCTTTATTAAATGAAAACCAATAACAAGTACAAACTTCACCATAGTAAGGATATATTTGCTTGACTATGTCATGTTTTTGTCAAAGTGCTCAGTTCTTCCCTTTCTGCCATAGCATTAGTGCCTGTCTACTACATTATCTGATTAGCCCATCATGGAAATGATTGAGAAATCATTTCCATGATGGGCTGTACATGCTATCCAAAGGTTCTGCCCATTGTCAAACACTTTCTTTCCCAGGTGAACCAGTGAAATATATTGAACAGAGTGTCAGGTTATTCGGTCAAACCTGTATTGGTCTTACCCATTACATGTGACTGCAGAAGATAAAGCAGAGACGAGCTTAGGAGTATTCGCACAGGTTTTTTTTTTTTTTGACAGAGCAAATATGCAAATTTTCAGAAACGATGATCTCATAGCTCTGCCTCTTCCTTAAAGGAACACTACACCCAAACAACGATTTGGCCTCATTTTCTACTCACCCTCATGCTGAACAACACTGTGGAGTAGTTTTGGAACATCTAGGATGCAGCCGGAGATCTGGGGGTATACTCGCTGTCCACTGCCATTGATATCATGACTTCGGTCAGAGCCCGAACAAACAGTGTCCTTAAAAGTCCACAAAAAGTCCACAAAAAGTCGGCAATATTCCTCCATACTGCTCGTGCGCTGTAATCCAAGTGTCCTGAGCGGCTAACGTCCACCATTTACTCGAAACGACATCATTTAGCACATGTTTATAGCCTAAACAGTACTATCGCATTTCTATGATACTCTTACGGGTGCCTCACGGATGGATGACCAAACAAAGGAATGCGCACTCTGCAATAACTAGGAGCGTAGAAAAAGAAACAAGAACCCAAGAAATCCCACATTCTGCTGACCCCTCTTGTGTCTGTCCACGGCTCCGTTGCTCACAGCAGAATGTGAGATTTCTTGTTCTACGCTCTCTAGTCACGTAGCAGTAGTTTTTGATGTGTGACAACAAGCAAATTTTGGAAAACTTAAAATTGTAGTTTTGTAGCCGACTATAGTGAAATAAAATGATTGTTTTAACATTTAGGTGTGAAAAGGGGGCTTTTAGTTTGAAGGAAATAGAATTTATGAGGCCGCATGACCAGGATATCTAGTTTGCCAGTCCTTTTTGCTAATGGACATTTGACATCCAAACATATTAACATTTTTTTTTTTTTTACATTTAATTAAATTTTGTTATTATACATTTTTTGTAATATGCCAAAACAGACTTGTTACCATGTGGCAACAATATGCAAATACGGAAAATTCCTAGTGTATCCAACCTAATGGAGTTCCATTCATTTACATAGCATGAAACTGTCCTGAGACTGTGTACACCTTTTGCTTATTTTTTAAAAGTAATAACATTATATATTTTATATATTTTGTAATTTAAGGTATGTTGCTGGCTATCTTTAACATAGTATCCAGTTTCCTCCATACAAGTTGCATCCCAGCTACTTCTACAGGAGAGGGAAAGAAATAACTGTCAAACAAGAGGAGGATTCAGATCAAAATCAACTGAAATGAGTTGAGATCAAATGAAATAGAACAGAAAAAAACAACTGAATGAAATGAAAAAAAAAAATGATAGATTGAACTTAATTGAAACAGGTTCAAGGTTTTGGTTTCTATTAGCAGACGTGGAGAGGAACTGCTTTGCTGACTTTCACAAGGCATGAAATGAAATCAGATCAAAATAATGAAATCAGGTCAAATCAGTTGAAATGAGTTGAAATCAAATGAAATGAAACAGAAAAAAAACTGAATCAAATGAAAATAAAGAATGATAGATGGTACTTTATTGAGCCAGGTTCAAGGTTTCGGGTTTTAAGTAGCAGATGTTTTGGATAACTGTTGAAGTTATACAATGTTTTCACTGTATAAATGTTTCATCCAAAATTTGTTCATTTTGGATGAGTATGACATGGATATGTTGAGTCTTGTTTTAAATAAAATACCTTTTTGGTCAAAAATGTTGATTTATGGTACTTTCCACGATTGCATATTGTTGCCATATGGCAACAATTGATCAACGACCCCCCCTCTAAACTTAAAAAAAAAAATCATTTATCTATTATTTAGGCCATTTTAAGTGATAAAAGCATTCAAAACATTATTTACAGTTTTTAAGTAATACTTTATGCAATAGAGGAATAAGCATGGCAATGGTTCTCACAGGGTTTCTCACAGGGTTTCTCACAAGGTGTGCCTTGGAAATTGGTACAAATTTTCATATATAAGTGTATATATATGTCTTTCCTTAATTATAGGGTACAGCAGTGGTTCTCCTGCTTTTTCAACCAGGCCCCCCTCTGCCTAATGTAATTGTTTTAAAGGCTCCCCACACCATCCACTTCAACACATAAACACACACCAACATACTGTCAGCCGTCTCTTTTGAAGACAAAATACCATTATGTTACAGTTTATTTCAAACATTTTTGTTAAAGGGAACTGCAAAAGTGATTGCACAATATAAAACATTGAAGATGTTGAGATGTAACAATCACCAATGTGGCTGAAAGACAGGTGAAGTCAAGGGTCAAGATTTTTGCTCGATCCCTGGGGTGTCTGATGGGAAACTTTTGGGCCAACATGACTTGTCAGACAAAGGGCCTGATCCCATCGGTAAATGATTTTTGGAGTTGAAGAAGTCTAGCAAAACAAGAATAAGCTGTCAAATGAGCTGATGTGATGCAAAATGTCAGTAAGCTCCTCAATACATTAAACAGATCCTAAAGTTACCCTGCTGCTTGTTGGAAAATTTCTCATGTCGTGTGTAGCATAAAATCCTTATTTGTTTGAGTTATGCTGTACTGATGTCTGTGACACATGCGTTTGTTTGGCTGCATTGTAAACACAAGCAGCAGTCAGTTTTCTGATGCATTTCTTTCAAAGTAGGTGCTCAAGTAAAGAATCCCCTATTATTAAATCCATATGCTGTATATACTGGGACAGCATTGGCCTCAGGGTGCTGCCAGAGAGGCCAAAACGCTAACAATTATACAACTATTCATCCCTCTGGAGCTTTCCTTTGGAGAGTTTACGTCTCTTTCACTCCCGATTCAAGTTATACAGTACTACAGGGTGTGATGTGGACCATTTCATGGGATTACCTTTGATTAATATCTACAGTTTCTGCAAAGTTTGCTGTTTTCATTCACGTCTGGAGGACACACTGGTGACAGGTAACACGGCAAATAAGGACAAGGGGTTTTTAAGGGGAATAATTCTCAGTAAAAGCTCAATTTTTACAAGGTCAGCTGGAGAACGTTTGGCTCTCCTATTCCAGTATTCAAAGGGGGAGTGCTGCTCTGCTGTTGCTTTTGGCGTCTCAGACAGTGGAAACCTACAGTCTGCATGCTGACTGAATATTTGCCCTCTGAGGAGTCAAAACCCCTTTAAGTTCTAAAGGACTGCTTCTTTCCCTCCTTGGGTTTGGGTTGGCAAACCAATGAACCATAGCCACTTTGTTTAATTGGTGTCAGCTTTACTCATACATATTTTTGTGTCTCATTCTCTTTGTACTGTTAGTCCTGCTCTAAACCACATTACAGCCAACGTTAGATTAGATACTGTATGAAATAATGGTTCAGTGGGAAGCAGTGGGACCCAGCCTTCTTCCTTGCAGCCACCAGATATTTGTATCTAAAAAGGAAAGAGTCAAGCCATTCCATTAAAATATCTAAAGATTGTATTAGAACTATGACCAACTCAATATGCAGCTATTTTAGAGTGAAAAATGTATTCTTAGCAGATTTTTTCAGACATTTACTTATACTATTCATGAATATTTTATCACCTCTAAAGAATATACTTGTCGACAGGCTTCTTCCCACTTTAAATCCCTTAAGTATACCCTACAGTTTGATTGAATTTAACCAATAAGTTGACACATAGATAACTAAAGATTCCTTGATAACTTGTTCCTGGGACACAAAGGCTGCTGTCCTCAGTGTTTGCAGCCTGTTCAAGGGCAGCTCTTGGCTGTTTCTAAACTTTTTTTTTCTCTTGTCCACATTTCCAACTCTCTGCTTCATGTTCACTAACTGAGCCGAGGTAAAGAAGCCTAAAGATAAGCCTCAAAGTAAAAAAAAAAAAAAACTATGCCCAATGCTAGAGACGTCTGTTGACATTAGCTGTTCTCCTCAACACATCTAAAAAGCACCTTTTGGATGGATGGTTCTGGTTTCCTCAAGGGGGTTGTGTGGGGTACATGGCATGAGCCTAAACATGTGCCACAGTGTCACAGCTCAGTTCTCTCTCTATTCAGCAGACAATTGCCCAAGTCCCTCCGATCCGAGTCCCATCCAAGTTTTTTCTGTTGTGGGCAAGTCGAGTCGAGTCACAGGTTATGGCGGGTCGAGTCCCTCACCACTGTTCCCCAGTCCACCCAAAAAGCACTAATTTTTAATTTGAAGAGAGAAACCTTATCTTCCCACACATACAACACACAGGTACACCCTCTTTACTAATGTTAGCCTTGCTAGTTTCATATTGACTACAGGTCGGGCTAACGTTCCTGCCATATTGACCTATGGCAGGAACGTTAACTACCTGGCTAACGTTTGCAGGTGTCCTCAGGTGGCGGATAAAATTTGATGCTGTGCCCTCTTTGTCACTTATCAAAGAGCAGTGGTGTAAAAAGTCCTTGAAACCCATACTGGAGTAAAAGTAAAGATATCTTATATAAAATATACTCAACTAAAAGTGAAAGTCACTCATTAAAAAATCACTTACGTAAAAGTCTTACAGTAGCTACTATTAAATGTACTTAAGTATTAAAAGTAAAAGTACAAACAAAGAGAACACGTACAAATAATTGTTGCTCTCCCAAGCTTTATTAAGTTTAACTCTTCCTCCCTCCCTCAGCTCCCTTCACCTCTTACTCCCTCTCTCCTTTCCTCCCTCACGCAAAGTCCACAAACTTGTGGTTCATCTTCAGCAGAAGTTGATTTTCAAAATTGCATGAGTTCAGTCGTGCCCTTCGCGGGCTGAATACAAGTCCTGCAATGCTAAACAGTCGTTCACAGGCTGCAGAGGCAGGCAGAGGTGTGTTCAGCTTCGTGCAAGAGCACGAACAGTCCGTACGATCCTCTTCAAAATAAAATGTGAAAATAAGTGTAATTTATATTCACATTTTATTATGTAGCGAGTAACTTAGTTGACAATTTAAAAGTAACGAAGTAAAAGTATCATTTTTTAATTTTTAATGTAGTGAAGTAAAAGTAAAAGTTGCAAAAAACATATAAACTCAAGTTAAGTATAGATACTCCCAAAACATATTTAAGTACTGTAACTAAGTACTATTACTTCATTCCTTTACACCACTGTCGAAGAGTAGCAGGTCGTGCACTTTGCGTGTCTTTGTTTTCCATCTGATTGAATTTCTTTATATATATAAAGAAAATAACTTTGGGAACAGAAGACATCACGGTTGCCAATTTGAAATGTGCATCTCGCGCACCCTGCCTACTGCTCATCACTGTAGCAGAAGCGAGTGTGTGGTAGGAACTTTTGTGTAGTACTGTGTCGTGTGTGGGATAATAATAGGTGACGGACAAGTGTATTGTGAATGGAGCATCAATAACCTAAAAGAAAAAGTGGCGTATATCTCCTGTCTGGCCCTTCATATAAAGCCTGAGTACGTGCAGTTTTCTGAATCATGTTGTCTCAAGTCACGTCGAGTCTGGAGACATTTTCTCCCAAGTCCGAGTCTCGAGTTTTTACCTCCTGAATCCGAGTCGAGTTGGAAGTCGTCTCATTAGCAGCTCAAGTCGCCTCAAGTCCGAGTCCCTATGACTCGAGTCCGATTGTCTGCTATTCAGAAATCTGAGGATAGACACTAATGCCATACATTGCTGCACATGGTGCCAGATTCTCCTTAAAGGGACTGTGAGGAGAATCTATTACCGGCAACGTAAAAGACTCTGCTACCCATGAGCACGTGCGGCAACTGTCGTAATGCTGCGTTCCAGTAACCGCGGAACTGGGAGTGACATCATCTCAGAGTTATCAGCATTCCAGTTGAAGTCGGAAAAAAACATACCCATCTACTAGGCTATTGTTAGCTGTTGTTAGCACGCCTGCGTTGTTGTTCACAAATATCACATGAAGAATGTGATTATCACTATGGCAGCATTTTTGTGAATATGAGTCTATCAATACTATGTATACAGCTGATCTAGAGCGACACACCCCAGTCAGAAGTGCAAATAAATTGATTATTACAGGAGCTAAATAACTGTTCACACTGGGGGCATCCATCTTTGATTGTCAACTCGGGGGTGGCGAGGTTTCACCGAGTTCCCAGTAGGAAATTCTGACTTTGGGGGACATTCCAGTTGCAGTTCCCTACTTGGAACTCAAAATTCCTACTTCTGACTACAACTGGAACGCACCAAAGGACGTGTGCTATCCAAAGCGTGTATTTGTTGTGATGCTAATGAATGCAGCTCGGACCTTGCTGGGAAATCTGCATTGCTTTACAACTTCTTTTTTCAATAACTTACAGGATGCAAAGCGACGAGGTAATGTATCTCTTTCTAGTTACGTAGCGGTAGTTTTTGATGTGTGACAACAAGCAAATTTTGGAAAACTTAAAATCGTAGTTTTGTAGCCGGCTATACATCGCTACTTACAGCCTGGTGCTCTATGACATGTAATATAAATAATAAAATAATATGAATTTGCTCTAGTTTTAATTGTCTTGTTCCCGAAGTTGAGTATCCAGGCCAGTTCAGCCCTGACCGACCTGACCGGAAGGCTAGGGAATAGCATTTATAGATAACCTATTTTGATGCTATAAAACTCATCTTAAAGTGTGTATTTTGATCAGGCATATATCTAAAAGTGAGACTTTTTGTAATTACTTATAAACTCCTCACAGTCCCTTTAACTGAAAAAATTGTGGAAGGAAACAATCCACAAAAACAGCGTGAGGTCATGACATGTTACAGTTTGTTCCTTTCCACTCCATGTTTAACTACACTGTCACTATGATATGGCACTCTTTTGAGACATGATGTGTCCATCCAACAGCATCGTCAACTGGTTTGATTTGCGAATTGATTTTTGATCAATTGGTTTTTGCAGTAAAATTACTATCATTTACTTTGAACATGTTGGAATACATATTTAAATTGGAGTACACACAGGAGGGACTTCTGTAGATGGAGAGTCAACAGCTCTGAAGTGAAAATGATGGAATCTGCCATGAAAACTGGAGTCAAAGTACTTGTTGACTCAGATGAATAAATCCTGAGCTCATGTCGGCCATGTAAACCCCCAAAAAACCCTTTGAAAAATCAGAATATGCTCATATACCTGAGCTACACCTTTTCTAACCCGAATATTTGGTCATGTATACACCTATAAGGGACATCCCCATCAAAAGAATCATTCTGTTCTGCGCATGTTTATTTGCAAGAAATCTCAGTCTTTTGAATACAGGAAGTACTTGTTGTAAAATGGCACAACTTTAGCTCCATATCCAATTTCTTCACATTCTTGCCTTCCATTAATGAAGAAATAGACAAAGAATAGTTTCAAGTCCTGGTTGTGGGTCAGTATCGGCACCAAAGTACAAATGAAGACAACTGCTATCTGCTTCGGGCTGTGTATTATCTGCCGTGCTGCTGCTGTTGTTGTCTTTGCTTTTGGATACAGGAAGAAGAACCGGAAATGACACACATCGCGTCATGACGTTGCGTGGAGATGATGTCCGTGCATCGCTGAATGACCCTGTTTGCTCACACATGTAAACGGGTTATTCCAAATGTTTTAGAAACCGGAAAATTAAGCTTAACCTAAATATTGACTGCAACTGAATGTAGCCAGTGTCACAGGAGCATGACTCAATTTGTTGCAGTGAACCGGGACATTTTTAAGCCAGCAAATATTGATGCAGTGCTGGATATTCTATAGGATAAAATCACATTGTCAACTCTGGAAAGGACAAAATCACTCACTTTCTCTATTTGGACTTAAGTGACACTTTTTACTCTGATAGGAACTATGTGCTCTCAGCTCGGCAGGTAATAGGCACTTTGGACCTCACCACGGGAAGTTTATTGCTGTGGAAGCCCAGTTTACAATGAAAACAAATAATATTCTCAGCCAACATGTGCTGTGCAATAGGATATGTTCTGATGATGCGTTTCAGTCATAGTATTTACTAGGAGTGTAACAGTTTTTTTTATTTGTCCCGTATGTCAAAGTACAAGCATAAACAAACAATGAGAGATGCAGCGTGTGGAGTTGGAACACCCACCAGCCTCATATAAATCTGTTGTGTGGAAAAACTTTGGATTCCCAGTACAATACGGCAACGATGGCAAAAGAGCGGTGGACCGGACAAAGACAGTCTGTCGGCGATGTTCCACGGAGGTGGGGTATGTCACGGGTAATACATCTAACATGCTGACAAACATGAGGCAACATCATCCCAACATGTCCGTCAATGGTGTGAGGAAAAAAAACTTCTACGGTGCAACATCTTATCCCCAATGCATTCAACCAGACTCTGAGTAATAACACTGACAAGGCCAAAAAAAATTACAGAGACGATTAGAATATACATATCTAACTGTGCAATACAACACTGAAAGAGTTTGGTAACTATTAAAAAAGGAAACTAAGTTACCAGTTTATACTTGACTACCTCAGTATAGCACTACTGTATGTTTTTTTTTCCTTTTCCTCTGTATGAACAGAATTAATGTTCAGAGAACCCTCCTAATACATTTCTTTTATGTTTCATTCTATTTTTTTTTTTTTACTTTAACAACAGGAGATGGTGAGAAGTTTTGCAGTAAGTTGTGGTCTGCTGAAAATTAATGAAAAAAGATACTCTAGAGCATTTGTCGGCTTTTGTAACTTTTTCCCCACTGTACCGAAAAAGTATCAGATAAGCTGTTATTCTGTCAGTAGCAGCATTAAAGGATAAGTTTGGTTTCTAAAGCTTTCACATTGTTTGTAGAATGAAGTAGAACAATATACTCACCCAGAAGGCTTTCCTGATCCAAACAGTGCTTCAGGAGATATTTAGATCCAAAATCGAGCGGCGGACATCCATATAATGGTAGCACAATGGTAGCATGTACAGCGCCGCTCCTAAAACTGCATTAATCATCCAAAAACTCATTAGTTTCACCAATATTTCATCATGGTCTGCTCGGGCTACTCCTCCAAGACAGTCCGGGGTCGCTCCACCGATGTTTTCGTGACTGTGCTGACCTCTGAACTGAAAACTTTCTTTATGGCTGTTGCGCATGCGCAGTACGGCTTCCTCCTTTTGATGAGCTCCTCATCTGTAAACTCTGGCTCGAAACTGTAAGGACATCCATCATATTCAAAGTTCTCGTCCACAACATCTTCATCCAATAGATATCCGTCCATTTTGCACAAAACTGGAAGAAGAAAGTCGTTGCTGGCGGTCGCCCCTGAAACAATGAGCCGTACTACGCATGCGCTACAGCCGTAAAGAAAGTTTCCAGTTCAGAGGTCAGCACAGTCACAAAAACATTGGTGGAGCAACCCCGGACTGTCTTGGAGGAGTAGCGTGAGCGGACCATGATGAAATATTTGTGAAACTAATGAGTTTTTTGATGATTAATGCAGTTTTAGGAGCGGCGCTAACATGCCCCATGCTACCATTATATGGATGTCCGCCGCTCGATTTTGGATCTAAATATCTCCCGAAGCACTGTTTGGATCAGGAAAGCCTTCTGGGTGAGTATATTGTTCTACTTCATTCTATAAACAATGTGAAAGCTGTAGAAACCAAACTTATACTTTAAGGGCCTGTGTGTTTGTGAAAAAAAGGAGGACTGTCAGAGAGAAAAAAGCGCAGTGGTGTCAGTGACTGTGTGTGCACAGTTAAAAGCAGAGGTTTAACTCAATCATCCATCGTAAAAAACACTTCAAGGTCATGAAAATTTGTTCAGAATATACAATTTAAAGATACATTCAACTTAATTTTTAAAAAGTACCAGTATTGGTATTGACATCGAGGAAACTGACCCTGTGTTTACTTGGCATTGGATCGATACCAAATCTTGCTGTATTGCGCACCACTAAACTTGACCACTGTGTCCTGCAGACTGTAAATTCTGCTCAACATCATGAAACGTTTGTGTGTCTAAACTATTAACTAAAACCTGTTTGCTGCCAACACTGGTGCTTAGCTTGACTTCCACCTTTATCCTACTCCACTGTTCTCTGAATTTTAACTGAACAAGCAAACATCCCTGGATATCTGAATCCAGACCCTCCCTCATTTGGCTAACTCAGTTCATGGCTCAAACCTTGTTTTATTCATAGAGACTCAATCCAAACTCCAGGTTATGAGTCGGTGGTGTAAAGAAATGTTAAGATCTGTCAATGAGTTTTCTAATTTCTTCACTGATTTCCACAATGTCATTTCTGACTGCATTTTTCTAGAAAGTTGGACAGTTACATACTGTAAATGTTGCTTCAGAGGTTTTTCCATGCTGCCAAAGGGAAAACTTTTTGGAGCGAAGAAGACCAAAACATAAAATCCATCACAAGAATTGGCTGATAGGAAAGGCCAATCAATAAAAATCTTTAATATCGATGGTCATCCAAAGCACATTTTGCTTAGCCTCTTTTATTATTCCTTTCCTTAGCTCAACTCCTGTACAAAGACACTTCATCGAATATGTTAGTTTATGCTTCATGTGTGACAGAGCCAAATCTTTAGCCAAGTCAGGCACACATGACAGCCTGTTTTGCCTTTGCCAAAGTGTCTTTATTATAAACAGAATTTACTGGCAAAAGAATACCATTACAGCTTTGGGAAACATCCCTAGCATACAGCTATGGGTACCACATGGAGAAACAGCTAACAGCTAGCAATGACAAAAAAACACTTTTATATAATGAGTGAGCTGCAAAAATACATTTGATGATTTTTCTTGATATAACCTAACCCACAATTTCCCACCAGTGCATAAGATTAGCATCCCATCCACACTATGGTTTTGATCCCACTGATGGCACATTTTCATTCACAGGAAGCATATTCAGGTGGTTGAACATCCCTGTGTTGCTTGAAACATGAGATAAGAAGTTCATGAGCGAAGTTTAACTTTACGAAGTTACTGTAAGATCGAACGATAACAGGAGGAGCAACAGGTTGTATTGCCACTGATGTTGATTTGATGTATGTATCAATATAATTTAAACACAGTAGAGTATCTTGAAACAACCTAAAAATTCCAAGTGCTTGTTTTAATTTTCAGGATGATCTGACAATTGAAGCAGTGTGAAGTTTAAAAATAGACCTGACACATATCTCCAGCGAACCAGTGTGGAGCTGCACAGCTTGCACACACCAAAGATGAATGTTGCAGAATGTGGAAACCCACCCGCTCAAGGGCTTTAAAAACAGAATTATGAATCATCTGACCAACATATGCATTTGCTTTGAATCCTGAACTGAAGAGTAATAAAATCTTTGTGTGTTATAATAAGTGAGATATATTGCTTATGTGTGTGGAACTTTTCTGCTGTCTTAGCCAGGACTCTTGCAAAAAATGAGCTAAGTAGCTGGAGATATATCAGTTGAGTTTGTTGGTACCATCTAGTTCCCTTGACCAAGGCAGTGAAACCCCAGAACTGCTTGGAAGTGCTTCTTCAGGAGTAGAAGGCCATCACTCTGATTGACATTAGCACATGATCCCAGGACCTGTCTATGCATGTGTATTTCAGCCTATGTATGTTTCGTATACTTTAACAATAGGTTGTAAATAATTGAATTCCCACTAAAGGGATTGATAATCATGTCTTCATCTTCTCATCCAAACAAATCTATGGCAGAATCCCAATCTCAAAACTCATGTCCTCACTGTCCTCCACTATTACATAATTGGAAGTGAGCTCTGAAAGGCTCAATGCTGACCTAGCAAAGCCAGAGTAGCCCCTTTTTTTAGCTGCTCCAGAGCCCATTACGACAAACAGAACAATAATGTGGAAGAATATATTTGCAATATATATATATATCCTCTTGTCATATTAATATAATACTTTTAGGATATAAACACCAGATAAATGCATTGTCTTCTTATGTACACAAATAACATCATCAAATAAATAATTTTACCTAAACATTTAAAGTGATACACCAACTTTTCCTTCTTTTCGTGTCTTGCCTCAGTCCTGAATCCATGATAAGTATATAGACACCCTTCTTTAATCTGCATCCAGTAACAACAAAGAGATGTCCAAAGCTTGCCCTCCACTAGTTAGCTTAGCTCAAACACTGGGAGTCAATGGGTATTTTTAGCCTACCTCTACCTACAGTCATCAGTTAACCACAACTGTCCTCCAGTTAAACACCTGGGCAAGTGCTCAGCATAAGGTATAATGGTAAATTCATCTCAGGTTGTCTTTTTTGTTCATCATAGCTGTGACAGGGGCAGAGAACCTGAGAGTGAAGCATGTGCAGCAAAACTACAGTGAGATAGTTTTTTGATATGTATTCCTCTGGAAAAAAACTCTTTGGTCTCAGTTATTCAAATAGGCTGGCAAAGCCTCACATCCTCCTGGATTCCAGGTGGGGAACTAAAGCCCTGATATATTACTTTTTAATGCATTACCCCCAACACTGCATCTGAATAATACTGCATTTTCTTCAACGTTAATGTCAACACATGAACATCATGATTGAGCACAATTAGGCTATGACTAAGGTCATATTTAAGTTGAGTTCGAGAATAAACTGTCGGGATATGGAAAAAAAAAAAAAAAACGAGTTCCCTTTCGTTGAATCTGCTTTTAGAACTAGAAGGACCCAAAAGCAGATTCAACGAAATTCTTTATCATAAACTAATAATAAAGGAATACAAAAATCAAAAATTAATATTTTACAAAAAGTTCAAAAATACAAAACACAGTCTCTAACAAAGGATCAAATCAAAGTTAGTGAACAAAGAAAGAAAACACGACGAAATAAACTCAATGTGAAAATCAAAGTCACTACAAAAACATTTCAACTATAAAACAGACACTTCCTAGAAACACTGGAAAACCTCTGGAGAAACACTCCAGACGCTGAAGACATGCACACGAGGTGAAACGTGGAGGACAAATGAACCGACGAGGACACTGGGAACACAGAGACTACATACAGTGGGGAAGGATCAATCACAGGTGAGACAATCAGACAGGTGGAGAGAATCGTCATCGGTAGCACACAGAAGGGACAGCAGGAAAACACCACATAGAGCACAGGGATTTCAAAATAAAACAGGAAACAAGGGGTCACAATAAGAAAGAACTCAAGGAAAAACCAACAAAGTTAAACCAAAACTAGCCATATCATCACCAAAATCAGACAGAACATGCATGGATGTGACAGAAACTTTGTAGCTTATCAATGAATGACAATCGGGCGAGAGGCGGGGTATACCCTGAACTGGTCGCCACTCGATCGCAGGGCAACATAGAAAGACAAACAACCATTCATGCTCACACTCAATTTAGGGTTGCCAATTAAAGCTAGGGTGTACGATCTGAAAACCAGTTTGAATGTTGAGGCAGATTTGAAAAACGCAGCCTGCCCCCCCTTCACTCACCCCTCCCCTCCATGTTCCAAGATCCCGCCCCCCAGCTTGTGTCGCCTCATAACAACACGCCCCCTCTGGCAGAGCAATAAGCCAGCAGCAAATATCAACAGCAACAACAATGAGATTTCTCATAGCTGAAAGTAACGAACACGACAGTCATCCCCCTTGTAACACACAGCGGTAGCCATTTTAATTGGACCGGCAACGAAGCGGGTCTGGCGTCGCCACTGTCCGATCAGAGCAGAGCCGATTGTGGGCAAGGATTTACGTTTCTCGGCGTGTCTTCACCAGCTCAGTTTGCAATGCTAACGATGCGTGGCTAACTTATGCTAAAATCTATTGACAGAGCCTAACCGCTCTGACCAACAACGTTCAGTCATTAGCCAGTATAGGCACAGACTAACCAGAGTTATTCAGCAGACATCTACCACTGTAGTAATCAAAGTTATTACCTGTTCAACCAGGGGCGGGCTGGTCCTCTGGATGTTCTGGAGTATACAAGAACGGCCGGTGCTGCAGCCGTTCGGCAGCCGTCGGCCAGTGATGCACCGGCCGCCGGCCACTGGCTGTTCGGCAGCCGGCGCAGTGTTCAGTCCCAGATCATTCTGCAGCTTTTTCCACCGTACGGTTCTCCAATGCTGAGTCTCCGTTGGGACCTGTATTGCTCATGTTTCTTCCTTACTTCAGCCTTTTCCTTGAAACTTTTACGTTTCCTTCCCTTCGTTGTGGAGGATAACAGAATGGTTTAGGTGCTGCTCCTCTCCAGCAGCTAGCTCCAGCAGCTAGCTGTGCTTCTAGCTGCTCACCGGTACATGAGGGAGGTAGTGGGGAGGAGGCGGGACCATGGGCAAGACGGTGCGGAGCAGAGGAGACATTGGATGGACTCACGGACCAATCCGAACCGCAGTTCAACTATTATGCTCCTTTGCAGCGGATATACTGAATGGATTTTTTGCATTCTTTTTGGTCTTTATATTGTGTAGATTGGACCATAGGACCATAACGGCCTTATAAACGGTGTTATTAAGATGTACCAAGCTTCCAAATCGTAGACCAAAGCTTTGACCTAATGAGCATGTTTTCGGTCCGTGGGAGGAAGCCGGAGTGCCCGGAGAGAACCCACGCATGCACAGGAAGAACATGCAAACTTCACACAGAAAGGCCCTCCCGACCCGGGAATCGAACCAGGAACCTTCTTGCTGTGAGGCATGTGCTCTACCAGCTGCCACTGTGCCACCCAGTTGTTTCATGTAATTCTCTAAATATGTCAACAGTATTATAAAGGATGGACAAACACACCCTGGATGGTTTCCCGCATAGTGCACAAAGCTTTGTTTAAGGTTTCAACAATATTTAGATAACTTTATTAATATCATGAGCATGCTATGACATTTTGATGTATTACCTAACTGAAAACCTACTGTATATCTAAAATGAAAGAAACATCTTGAAATATTTGACTGTAGCTTTAATGCAGCGTATCAGGTCTGCCTCTCCAGACTGTAAATGATAGATGGTATTATGCTGGCACACTGGAACAGCTTTCATTGTTATTTTCTTTTGTTACTGGAGGACCATTTAATGACTGTATCCTCCACTTCTCTGTAGGTCTCTATGTTGTGATTAATGTACTGTACAGCAGGTTACGTTGGGTTGAGGGCTAAAACATGTTTTCATTAAAATAAGAAAACTTTCCACAGCATGTGATCCCCATTATTTAGCTGTCATCCCACCAATTCTCATGGTGGAGCTTTCAAAGTGGTCCTAAAAGCACAAATAAAATTCTACTTTACAGTCACTTCTGATTACTTTTCAATGTGCTGCTAATTCATCTCATCTGCAGCCCAATGCACATGCATGGTTCAGTTCAGTTACAGCACTGAATCAGGCACTCAGTGCTATAAAAATAGAATTTGCTTAACAAAGGTACAAGAAAAATATCTTGTATCGTCTTAAAGCTTTTAGGCAGTTATAAAAACTCTAAAATAAATCAAGAAGTGTTGAACTGCTGTAGTCATTTTTGCTTTCTTCGAACCTTAGAAGGTGTTTTAATGTGCCAATGTTGATGTCACATGCTCACAAAATTTGCTCATGCCTAAATAAAACAGTAAAATGTCAGGAGAAACAGCCAAGGAATGGCCAAGGAGTGTTTAATCTCAAACACCTTTCAGAGGTGTAAAAGACTTTTGGATACAACTACAGATCACAGGGCCAGAAATAAGGGAGAGTTTGTGGATTCAGGCACTCTGGGCACACTGTCTCATGTAAACATGAGGCAAAAACACAATTCCCACTAAAGGAATTGGCCGTGTAAACACCACCTAAAACTGCACATAGCATGCTTGTCATTAATTTCATCTTCTGCCTTTTTAGATGCGGTCAATCGCTGTTTTTTCAAAACCAGCTGGTAGTGGACTTGTAAATACTTTGTGATTTTCTGTTCTAAATTATCTTTTTAGGGGATGATATGCCATGATTGTGTTTACAGTGGGTTTCCCATGCCCTTGAGTGACCAATCAAATCACTGAGTGCTTCTTTCTGCCTAATCTGTAATTGAATGCTACATCTAACCACCAATTGTCATATCAACCGCCTCGGGAGAGACACTTTGTCTGCTGTTAGTGGATTCGACTGGAGATAAAACAGGAGTTTCTTCAAATGAGCAACAACCGCAGACTCAGAAATTGTCTACATGAAGCTCTCACCACAAAGTGACTACAGATGCACGCTGGTTTGACACCAAAGTTTTAGGTATTCAGAAAATAGAAAGCAGAGGGCTTACAGTGAGGCTGGTGTCATGCATCACTGGGGATGGTGTTTTATACAAGATCGAATAATGCCATGTATCGGCTGCACTGCAAAGGCACGTAACTGACAGACAACAGAGTTAACAGGCACACTTTAAATGAAACATATCAGATCTGTAATCCACAGAGCGAATGGTGGCTGCATCATTTTGGACATGATGAGGATGGAAATCTCTTTTTCTTCAGCTTTTCCAGTCCTTCTCTGCTTTGCATGTGCTATTGAACTGAAGGCAGAGTTTGTTTTGTTGAATGTTTTACGTGAATGGTTAGACTCAAAGGATAAGTTTGGTTTCTACAGCTATCACATTTTTATAGAATGAAGTAGAACAATATACTCACCCAGAAGGCATTCCTGATCCAAACAGTGCTTAGATATTTAGATCCAAAATCTAAAGCCGTAAAGAAAGTTTTCAGTTCAGAGGTCAGCACAGTCACAAAAACATGGGTGGAGCGACACCGGACTGTCTTGGAGGAGTAGCCCGAGCGGACCATGATGGAATATTGGTGAAACTAATGAGTTTTTGGATGATTAATGCAGTTTTAGGAGCGGCGCTATACATGCCCTATATGCTACCATAATACGGATGTCCGCCGCACGATTTTGGATCTAAATATCTCCAGAAGGCATTGTCATTGATCTACTATTATGGAATGTACACTGGAACTGTGATGATCAGTCTTTGGTATTTACTCACGTTTGTGTTCCTTTTATTGTCAGACTCTCCTCAGGCTCTTTTATGATTAACTTTGCCCATTTATTAGAGAGCTATAATGTTCTCTACCGCCAGTGATTCCAAAATCAGATGAAATATGAACAGCAATAAAACATATCATGCTGAGTTAATCCTTTTTTTTTTCTTACGAATACTAAAAAAAAAAAATCAGATTGAGGAATAAAGGGCTCTCCATTGTGGGCTCTTTCCTTTCTTCTTGTACTAGACTTCCATTACTTCCCCCTCCGACCTCTCCTTATCTCTGGCATTTGTGCAGAACTCCTAAAACATGCTTCACCTTCATCACCACATGGCCTCAGTTGATTCTTACCTCATCCATCTCTCATTTTACTTTCAGAGATACTTAACAGGAGGGCCAAATCTAACGAGTTTTCCAGGGCCAGTATCTGTCTAATCTTGTTTGCGCCGCTGCCTTCATGGAAATCTATACATAACCATTACAGCCTGGGAGCTGACAGGGAACAGGGTACATGTGAAAGACTGTGGAGCTGTTCACATGTTGGAAATGTTAGGCATCATGAACCGTTTGTTTTCACACGCTAGGCCTTTTCTTCTCCGTGCACTGACATGGATCAGCTTTCTGCATGCTGCAAAAAATCGTGAGCTGTCAAAACAAATAAAGGTTCAAACTTCAAAGTGCATTTCAAAGGCTAACGTTGGGATGAACTTGTTCTGTCTGTGGAGATCAAATAAACTCTTCATGTTGAGGCTTCATTACACAGCATTAGAGAATTACGGGGGTTCATGGTAAAGCAGGATACTCGGTCAAAAGAGCTATATAAGGGCTAACTTGGGTTTTCAGGACTATGAATGTCCATTGTATCACCAGGCTTTATCACCACGATTACTCATGATTAATCTGCTCAGATACATTGATAAAATGGGATTAGAGTGATAAACCAATGTTAGACTCTGCCTGCAGACCAGTCAGATCTCTATACATGGGACTTCTGCAAAGACAAAGACTCCGGGGCCGTGTCCAAAATGCATGCTAACGTGCTACATACTCATGTGTATATACTGTTGTGCTTGAGCTTTCTGAGTGAACTGACTCCTTCATCAGGATGTGCATGGGTGGAAAATACTTCACACAACAAGGAATGTCCGTTCACTAACTTTACTGAACTTCGCTTTTAAGTGCATAGCATACGGTCTTGTACATAAATCTGTATGGATGGTTCTATGCCGGCTTGTGGCCTCCAGCTCGAGCACAGAACAGCAATCTGCCTGTCCATGCAGTGGCCGCGAGTACCATACAACATCCGGAAAGACAGAGTAATCACACATAAGACCCTCTTGCGTGTCCCAATGCGCACTCCCATTACTCACACGGACCAATCAACATGCAATTCAACAATGCGTAACATAGCTTATTTAGGGGAATAAAAGAGGGTCAAACTAGGCCATAAATAAACTGTCTAACAATACTGTATACTACATACTATAAGTATTAGAATGCCAACCGGTTCACACCGTAGCATACTACTAAGTTTCCCGTGATGCATTTCAAACCTCGCACGACAAAAACCGCATGCACACCAGGCTATCAAATATCTCTGTTGATTCGTCACATTTGAAAGTTCAGAGAGCATTTTAGGTGCGAAAGTCACCACGTAGAATACCAAAATGTGGTCATTTGAGCCATAAAACGCATGGATACAAATTTCATTTCGGCATTTCCGACATTCCGTTTCGTGCGCTATTATGCTAAACTTCCGTTCGGCTCATAAACAAGAGCCCATTTACAAAAGCGTTAAAGAACTAAAAGGAGATAATAAAAGATGCTTTTATTTTGAAAGCGGGAAGTTTGCTAGTGGCCGTTTTTTAGCTGAATGCTGGTCTCAAGACGATTTAAAATTTATGATATTTATAATATCATAATCAGCAACTTGGGCCCGGGAAAGTCGTCCATTTTCGTTGGCAATGCATTATGGGGCTCACAATGCATTATGGTGCGTTTGAGTGGGACTAGTATGCCCACCTCACATACCTTGCTTTTTTTTTCCGATATAGTATACATCCGGGTATTTCTCACACACTTAATCTTTACATACTATCTAATGTGAAGGCACTACATACTCATTTTGACGTCACACTTCGTATGAGTAGTACGTTAGTATGTCATTTCAGACACAAACTGGGACTGTATCCTCTACTGTAGCTCTGGTGTAAGCAGTTTGAAGTGTGCTTGCTGGGTAATTGTTTTGGGTGCTATGACTGCTTTTATTTAGCAGCTTATTGAGCCTGGCTTGATAGGTTTCCAGTCTTGCAAGATGGAGGATCACAATTGCCCAACTAATGCTGCTTCAATCAGTAAAGGGCAGTAACGTCATGAAAAATAACACTGTTAGTAGCTTCTTAACATTTTTAATAAGCTTTGTGGTAGTGTTTTCTGAATCAAATAGCTTTGCAGTAACTTTTTTATATTGTTGACCGAATAGCACCGTAGAGTTTCAACAAGCTACACATTACCCTCATCAAAGAGGGAGAGCAGCAGCAGATCTCCGTCAAAGTCCAGGGGCCTCGCTTATAAAACATTGCATAGGATCCATAGTAAAAGTGTATGTTCACCCAAAACTGAAAATAGCATGTGCCAAAATCTGATTTATAAATCTGTACATGTGCACACCTGCAAGCACTTTTCCCCTGATAACTCCCAGTCCACCTGGAAGGTTGTGCAGGTGGATTCACCTGACATCTCGTCCTCTTTATACCAACATGTTACCATGAAAGATCAATGCAAGTTACCTTATGGATGTTTTTGTATTCATTCATTCATACAACCTTTATTTAATTTCAAAAATCACTGTTCCCTCATTTTCAATGATGTCAAGAGTACAGAGAACAACAATAGAACAACACAGTTAAAAACAGTTACATTCAAAAGCAGCGTAATTCATTATCATTGTTCTAAACTGACCAAAAGAAACAAGTGCTTACAGTTTAAATGTTTGTTGTAAGATGTTCCAGGGGAAAGCAGCAGGAAAGCTGAAAGCAGTTCTTCCAAATAAAGTGTTTACCCATGGAACTTCAAGCATCAGGAGGTCACTGGATCTTGTTGGATATTGATTATAAGATCGATTTAACAGAGATGTGATTTATGATGGCATTTTACCAAGCAAAGCTTTATCACCTGCCTGCAGTCTGTTCCCTACACTGTGTGTCAGGTTGAAAGAGTCGTGTTGACCCAGGCCACCGTGACACTAAATTTGTCAAAACCATGTCTGAGGTACTAATAATTCATACATTGACTGTATGCAGATTTCTTTTGGTTCAAATACACAAATTAATTTTCACTCTACACTCTTATAGCAACATGAGTGCCGTCAATATCACCAACTACATTTGAGAAACTGGACATTTCTGCAAGTTGCTTTTTAATGTTAACCTGTTCACCCACAGTGTAAGGAACCCTGATATATCGACTATTCCTGTTTATAATGCCATCCGAAATGGCTGTCATTATTGTGCTGAGGAATGACTGTGACATCCCAGACCAATGAGCAGAATTTAACTATATCATCCCCGGAGGAGCCTTTAGATGTAAATGTAACATTATACAGTTTATTGTTTTTCATATCAAATACATACCTGTCTGCTAATTCCTGCTGCAAGGAGCCAGTTGCCAGAAACCCCAGAGTGGTCTGCTACTGTATAAGCACCAGGATGGCACCAGCGGGTGGTTTGTCAAACACTGGCACAGTTCAGCACATAGATCCAAGAGCACTGCTTTGTGGAATCTAAATCGGCTTATTAGCCAGTCATCATCATGGGCAAGGAAATCTTCATGGTCCCCAAAGACTCTCTCCATCCCGATCCTACCATTTGTGTGATCTTCCAGCAGTGCTGCATTACGCAAGACTGTCACTGCACTATTTATATCCTTAGATGTGTGTTACTCACCTTGTCACAATTATTACTAATCAATCAGTGCTATCAACCACTCTTTATCATCTGAGGGTGGAAGTTTGACATATGAATGCTGCGTACAGTAGTAAGTGAACACGTCTATATGGCTGCAGACTTGGGTGTTTACGATTATGCGGGTCTGTAAGTCTGATATGTGGTGACATTAAATGTATGAGATGAATCTGGCTTCTCTTCTCGACCTGTTTGTGTGCCAAGTTGACGTATCACGATCTCCCACTCAGTTTAGTTTGATAAGTCACAACCTTTGCGTGGGAAGTAGTGTACGCAAGGGGTGAAAGTAAGATAAGATTCTTGCAGGAACTGTGCAACTCAATTTTTTTTTTAGCTTGCATGCTTTGTGTGCAAGCATCATACAAGACAGACGTTGATAAAGCCTGCTCTTTTCTGACTACTTTGCACATCCTTGAGTGCATAATGATTTCAGACACATAAAGTAATATATGGCAAAACATTTATTTTCTTTAGGGGGAGGTAAAAATTTTACCTGATTTATATGCAGTCCACTGAAAATAGCTCTGCAACCCACTTTTGGGCCTCGACCCCCAGGTTGAGAACCTCTGCACTAGTACTTCAGTGTTCACCACTTTGTGCTTCATTTTATGTATCATAAGGGCTTTACAAGTAAAGATTGATTTATTGATTGATTGATTGATACTAGACTGCATTTGGAGCTTGGTTCTTCAGATTGCTCTGATATCATGGAGAATAGGTGATGCAGGAAACCTCAGGATGACTTTATCATTTAGAAAAGGTGAAAACAAGAGCTGGACTGCTCAGGAAAGATGAATTTTACCCAACCACAAGACTGCCTTGTCATTTTTTACAAATCGCTCTGTTCACTTAAAAACCGTGCATATGAGCAAATGACACTCCGTTTGCGCGTCTTTATGCTCACTGGCACTGTGAGGAGCTCTTCGGGCTCGTATCTCCATGCTCTCACACTTGGAGAATAAATGTTTTTATTGGTCAAGGCTCCTTCAGATGTGCGCACATGTTGGCAGTTCACTGGTAATCTCTAGTATCATATCCCGTTCATACCCCCCACCCCGTCTACACTGATTTTGCGCTCTGATTTGTTGAGCATCTCGGTACTTATGAGAGACCCACGCAGGCTGCTCATGCGAAAATGCTCTGATGCTACTGCCATTTTGAATTGGTTGATTTATTTATTTGGCTAAGCCGGAGCCACGCTCCAAGGTGGCGGAGCTCAGCACCAAGGTGGCAAAGCTGGGCTGCGGAGGGCTCCGGTCCAATTAAACCTCTGATTACGCTACAGCGAGTGAATGCCTACGACAAGTTGCAACCCATCACTGTAAACGAGTACCGTAGCCTACAAATTATAGCCTAGTGTTCGTCAGGCGCATTAAAACCTTGTTTAACATGTCAAAGAAGGCATATTCTGCAGATGATTTTTTTGTATTCATCAATTTTACATTTATTTTGGTTAAATTTTATTTTGGTTATTTTGGTTCCGGTGCGTTCCGGTAGAAGAGGTCTGTATATTTCTTACCGGCATGGCGTTCCGGTGCATTCAGGCTTACTTTCACCTATGGTGTACGCCACTCTCTAACCAAGTTTTGCGTGTAAGCAAGCTTATGAATGAGCCCCCTGAGCACCCTGAGAAGGAGTAAATGATGTGAGTGGACACTCGGGAGTGTAGTGTAGCAAACCATAAATTCCTGCATGACAGTGGTACTGCTGTCTAACCCTTATTACTTTCAGGGCCCGATCTACTAAAGGTTTGTGTGTATTAAAACGGGTGCAAATCTGATCAACTAACAGGGTGCACTGAGAATTGCATCTGTCAGATGAACAAAATAGCACGCGCAGTCCATTTAGCATGTTTGCCCTCGTGAATGTGCAGAATACATGCAGATCATCAGAACACGCAAAATACTGGGAGGAGATGCAAATGGGATCATTTAGCACCCGCAATGTGATTTATCAAACCTGCAAGTGATTGTGTGCCATGCTTTTGCATCTGAATTTAGTACGTTTGAAAAGCAGGTGCAAAAAAGGGCACAGTATTACAGATGGGAGACTGTGATCATGGTGGCAAACGGGTCACGTTTAACAAATATTTTCCATCACTGACTGAATTTTTTGATAAAAACAAAAAGACTTGGAGGCTGTCTGTCATTATGATGGACTGAACAAGAGGGACAATCCAGTGTGCCATGGAGACGCACGCGTAAAGCAAACCCTCTCTGGTTTGCGCTTTACATCACAGAGGAGGTCATTTAATCTATGTAAAAAACAAAAAAAGCCCTTCATAGCTATAATCACTTCGTTTGTCACTCAGAGCTGACAGCATCACACCCTCCAGTTTAGAGGCTGTCAGTGCGTGGAGAGTGTGATGCTGTCAGTGTGTAAAAGGCAACAGTTTCCGGCGCAGTCTATTGGCGTAACTGTAAGACTACTCTTCACATGAGAGGTTATTGATGATGAAGCTGTGTAGCTATGTTAATGCTTAAGAGTATATTTCATTGCAATCAGAAAAGTAAAATTAAAAATGAGGGATAGAAATATGGCATGAGGGAAAAGTGACGATCTTGCGGCGACGTGCAGCAAAAATTTTACCGCAAGTGTGTTTGCCTCAAACTCCATGGCTGCAAACTTCATTTTTTCATTTACGGCCTCTCTGCTCTCCCAAACTCTCCGTGGTGAGATAGGGTACACAAAATCCTCCTTTAAAGAGGGCGGTCCACACCACTTTTGCGCCTGCTGTTAGTTTACCTGCAAGATCACCTGCAACATGTCCACTACTAGCACGGACAATTTTTTAGTTTGCACATGCAATTTAGCACCCATTATTTTGGATCTTTGTAGATCAGGCCCTCAGTGTTCATGTTGAACCAGAGCTCAACAAGGGGACAGGTAAGCATGGACTTCCATGTTATTATTCACAAAACAAACAAAATAGTAGCAGTAGTGTAGTACTTTAGCGGTTTTCAAATGCAGCTTTAGCTCATTGAACAGGTAATTCTTCTACATTGATTGAGCTAATATTGCGCACTTACCTAACTGCACACCAAATATGATCACATTTTCAAACAAAATGCTGTTGACATGTGGACAGAAGGAAACAACTCAGAAAAAATATACAAAGTTTTTGTGTACATGGCCTTAGTGTGACCATTTTGTGTGAGTCCTTGTGTTGTGGTTACATAACCAAGCATAGCTAGGCAAGCCGAACTTCAAGGCTTCATGGAACAGGGTTATGAGCTTTGTGTTAGGAATGGAAGGATCAATATTGAGTTTTAAAGTATCAATACTTCACAAGAACTCTTGTGGTAACAGTTACTCCTCCAAAATATCAAATTACAAATGTTTATCTAGGCAGTTGTATGGACTGTTTTCAGTCTTTTCTCCTTATTTTTGCCAAGCTGTGCCAGTTTCCTTGTCATAGAATTGTCATGTGACTGTGGAGACCGATCAGACTATCAAACAGCAGGCAGCTGCACCACCAAGCATACACATAGAAACATTACACAGATTTGGGACAAACTAAACCAGGAATGAAAACACTACTGAAGCACGACTACTCTCCAAAAAGTTTGAATCTCTTTTTAAATAAATGAGTGTGTTAAGTTTTAAATCACACACAAATCATCCAAAATACAAATGTAACTTAAGTCTCTAATAGACATTTTAATTTCTTTGGACTAAGACTTCAAAATAAGCTTGAAGATCTGAGTGTCTTGAGTCTAGACTACATGTTTCCTTTATATGCTTTTGGTTAATGAAAACATCAATTCATTAATATTACGTACCCTTTGTAGAAAATGATTGGTATCAGTATTGAAAAAATGACAGCGCTAAGTATCGATATCCCACATCACAACTTTGTATTTTTGTCCCTGGAGAGTACACACAATATTGCAGACACAATGACACAATCTAAAACAATTAAAAAGCAGAAACAGTTTCTACATTTTCAGTAGTTTTATTGAAAAATGCCTCTTCTGTTTCAGAAATAAATAAGAAAATAAGGCTGTGTGGAATTCACAAAATGTGCAGTTAAAAACATGAGAAAAGCAATTCTATGTCCATAGTCTTGCAACCAAATCCAAACTGCATAGATAGAAAACAACAACTATATTCTGACCTCCTTAGTAAATATACAACACAAACATGCAATTCCACCGTGAGTAACAAACAAATGAAAAACACAAGTTTGGTTTGTTACAAAATGTCAGATTTCCCTTTGGTTTACAGGCCTTGGACAGAAAATAATATCTTTGGGGGTCAAATCAATGGTCAATGTTTTACCGATGGAGTATCTGAAACAGCTTTACAATATGAAGTTTGACAAAGGAAAACAGGGGTGGTTGAAAATGTTCCTATACATACATACTGTAGTCCTACAGCATTCTTACTGCTGGTTTTCACATGATTAGTGCATTATACATTGGAGTCTGTTAAACACTTGCAGTTATATTACAAGCAGACAGTAAAAAGGAACACTTAGCAAGCACACAGGTTTTGATGAACCAACATGTTGGTTTGCATTCATCTTGCTAAACTTTCTCATGACAATAATATATGCTCATAGTAGCCTTGGGTATCAAACCCATTTAAGGTACTACTTTAGTAAATCTTAATCCTTTTGTGAAGAAAAAAAAATCATGGAAGTTGTTTCAATCTTACACTCCTTACTGTAGCTATGATCTCTCTGTTTTGTCCTGTGGTAGTGACCTCTTTCCTCGTTGGTTTCGTGTGTAACCGGGGGACTGTATTGTCTCAAACTCTCCAGCTGGCTCCTCGGGTATTGACACTACCGCAGGTTCAGGCGGGTAGCTGTTAGCTAGAAAATATTTGCCGATCAAGAAAAGTTTGTTTTTTTCCTGCAACCTTTTAAACGCACAATTTAAACATATATTGCACTATGACATTCCATAAAATTCCCTTCTTTAACCTCTAAAATTACCAAAGAAAAAAAAAAGCTACATTAAAAAAAACTTTCAACTGCTGTGATGACATTAACATTAAATTCATCAAGTCACTGGATAATAAGACGTAGTAAAATAACCAGCTCATACTACAAAGGACACATGGAAATGGCAAGAGAGCGACATTGAGCACTGATGTGGTGGACGAACAAAAGAACATGATGGATAAAAGTACAAATGGACATGCTTCACCTGGACCAGAGCTGTTTGAGTCACTGAACAGAGGTTATGCTGGTGGTAAGTAAGCAGCGGGTTATGAGGCACAAGCTCAATACAGATGTTAACATGATTTTTTAGTGAAATGTCCTGATTCATACATCATTTACAAGGCACAAAACATTAGTTTATTTACAGTCATGACCTCTATTTGAACACCGCTTTCAGTCACGAGACCCCCTTTATGTTAGTTTTTTTATTGTTGTTGTTTGCACATGCTCCTTCCTTCGTAGAAATGTTCAGTCTCTGAATTTTTTTTCCCACCACCGGTTTGTGTTTCAAGATGCAAACAGGCCAGCAGGTTGCCATCATTGTAGCTGGTAGCTGTGAGATGTTAGTGCCTGTCCGCTCCGTTCTGCTTATTGGCTTTCTTTGTGTTTGTTTGTTTTAATGTTCAATATTTATGTCCATGGTGATTATCCTTATGTGCCCCACAGAAATACGGGCAAACATCTCAGAATCGGGACTTCAAAGTGTAAGCGGCACAGGGGACTTAGAACGTTTATTATGCCAAACCTGAAAATAGTTAAAATTAGTGTGAGTTTTCATTGTGGAACAAAGCATCTCATTTATTTCAAAGCAAGTCATCATTCACTATGAGCTAGAATGCTTAACATGCCAGTTTAACATTACTCATCAAATGTATGGAGATACCAAAATATAGTCACTGGTGACTGACTGTTCACTTCACTCCCAAAATTCAGCAGTAAAACCAAGCCATAAATTCCACTCGTGTAGCAGATGCAGACCTGTTGCCAGCCTGTGCGACGACTTGCTAGGGTGTGTTCACAATCACTGATCTTCAAAAAAAAAAAAGGTTTGAATTCATAAACTGTTTTATTCTCTCTCTGTCTGAGATGGTCTTTTGGAGCTCCTTCCCCTTTAAAGCCCCCTTCCCTACCTGGGCCCCACTGTGATTGGTTTACAGGTCAGCCCTGTGGTAATGGGTCAGTTCAATACTGGTTGGTGCCATGTTGTCAACAACTCAGCATTCATTGTACCATCTATGCACTGAAAGGGCTTGCTAATGGGCCAAAGCTGAGGATGAAACCAGGACGTCATACTGGTAGATCTAATCAGGTGGGCAAGATATTTTAGGCAGTTTTGACCCCACAAAGAGGAAGAGGGAGAGGTACTAATGCCTTCGACCTCTTTTGTCTTGTTCACAGCTCTGCTCAATCATCTGGAGGAGACGAGTTAAACAAACACAGGGGCTTTAAAGCTCAAAAAAGCATGACATGGCCTCTTGAAGAGCTGTGTATCTGGCTTACTATAATACTGTAGTGGAGTTCTCAACTAAGGGTGATAGAACTGTGGCACATAGCACAGTCTGCTCTACCCTCCTCCACTGATCACTTATTAGCTTTATTTAAGGGGTCATATTAGCATTCTGCATGATATATTTATTAAATGGTACACTGTTTCCTTAAATGTGGAATCATGACTTATAGAGGGAGAAAAGCTGTTAAAAAATGCACAACCCTGCCTGTGTGGTTGCCATCAATTCAATATCCTTTTGAACAGCTAAGTGGTCACGGGCAATACATGCTAAATAGAGGCAAGATTCTTTGTGCAGAGTAGTATTCACGGATTGGTACAGGACATACCTTATATTATTATATACGTTCGACCAGGATAAATACAAGAGCCAACTTTTTAGATAAAAAAGGTTTCAAAATTGCATCTTAAACAGATTTAATGATACTGTCTTTTCTTAGTTTTTCTGTAGCACAGAGCAAGTGCTAAAAACGTTTTTCAAGGACTAACATTAGTCTTTTTAAATTTCTATCAATGGCAATTAAAATTTAAAAACAGAAATCCATGCAAGGAATATAGCTTTCTTATCCTTACAGGGCTTTGTGAACAGTCAGTCAACAGTCTTTTTCAATAAGATACATTAAAAGTGTTCAATTTCTAACCTACATCAATATCTCCATACATTTTCACTGAGAGGAGAAGTGCACTGAGTTGCAAATGTAATTAGTCTGCATACACTTAGTCTTTAATCTAATAATTATCCATGCATGAACTGGATACTGTTGACTGTACCTGTGTAACCTTGTCCATTGTAAGGAATGCCAACACACTGAGAAGAGTCGCAATATCCAGGGGGTCCTGGTGGTCCCCTTACCCCTGGAGAACCCTGGCGACCTGGAGGGCCACGAGCCCCAGCGGAACCAGAAGGACCAGTGGGTCCTGTTCTTGACTCTCCTGGTGGCCCTGTAAAGAAGGTAAAGGAGGTAAGAAAGGCGAGTTTGAGCTCTGAACAAAACAGCGCTGACATCACCAGTAAATCTTCAGCGAAAATTGAGGGGCTAACAAGGGGTTGCAGCACTGTAATTTAAATGTTTCAATGGCTCAATTAAAAAGCTTGACCAAGAAAGAAGAAAGTCTCAGGCTGTGCAGAGTTAGCCCCCGGCCTCGTATGTCTAGACGGTAAAAACTCAGGATGGAATTTTTCCCTTCTCTCTTTTTCTCTCCCTTAAGTGAGCCCATGTGTTGTCAATGAAGCCACCAAAGAAAACTCATTGTACCACAATCCAATTCTCACTCACATTTATAGCACACACTCAAAGTGAGTCATCTTCAGAGTGGACTTCCTTCCTCTGCTCTTCACCTGTCTGTTGGCTCATTCATAGAAACAGACATCAACAGAGGGCTCCTGTTGTCTACAAACATCTCCCTGAGGACAGGGACCATCTGAAGTGTTGAACTTAACCAAAATAAAGTTGATACCACTTACAGAAAGGCTAAAGGCTTCTTCAAACAGACAAGCTAGCTTACTAACAATTTGTAACAAATGTTTGTGAAACTATCATGACCTCTACTGAAAAGAATCAAGACATCCTGCACTCATGACACAGAAATTTTCTCCTTAAGAAAGATGTGAACACCTTTTACTTATTGTATAAAACATGAGATGTGAGGCGTGTTTGGAGAAGCTCAGTATACACAAGACGTAAATCTTTAGGATAGAAAGAATTGAGAATATTTCTGGAGTCCCTCCAAAGAATTTATGCAGAACAGCTGTGGAAATAAAGGCTCATAGACACATTTAGCATAGGTAAATTGTGGCCTCTGGATGGAATGTGTCATTTTAATTGGACTGATGGGAGTACTCTGTGTCCTTGAAATGATCACCAAAAAAGGAGAAAAAAATATCTGATTATGAAACTGTATCTTTGTATGAAGATAGAAGTCATACAAAATGTTCAGTGCATTCTTTCTGGAGAACCATGTCCAAGTGGGAATTTGGACTGGAGAGAGTATAAAGAAAAGGTTGTGTTACCTGGAGGCCCAGTTGCTCCTCTTTGTCCTCTGATACCATTTCCTGGGGATCCCCTCTCTCCTTTCTCTCCTTGCAAACCTACATGAAGCAGAGAGAGACCATGTTCACAAATCTCCAATATCTGGAATTAAGTGTAAATCTATGGGCAACAAAAACCCAAATCGAGGTGTCATGGTTTAATATTATTTTACAGAACTAAACATAATCATGTGTAGGCTTTCCCTATAGGACCATGACCATAACTGATTCAATTTTCACCAAGGATTCCAAACAATATTGCCATGTTACGAAACCATATAAAAACTTGAGCTGATTCACTGGTAATTCACATCAGAGAGTGGAGCACTTCCTCTTTTCAGGTGCAGTTTGCAGTTTGTGGAGTTGATAGTAGAACCAACACGGCTGCCTCAAATAATGTTATTTTTTTTATCACCATCCTCATTTTCCATACTCTGAGATAACTAAGAAAAATAAATGATGAAATGAACACTTTTTTAATTCATAGATTTAAATCTTCTTATTTGCTTTAGTAATTCAATGCATGTTGATAATGCTTTATCATGATTTACGTGAGAAAGCATCTAACTCTTTTTAAGCATACTGTTCACTTAGATATTGACTTTCCTAATGGAAATTACACAATTCAAGCATTTTATCCAAAATCAGAGTACTTCTTAGGCCTTGGGAACTAGCAATGAGCTATAACTATGTACCTGAAATGTAATTTTATAAGGCATTTTAATAAATTAGTTAAGTAAGTAAATACAAATTCTCAAAGAAATAATATTACAGGTAAAAATGGATCAACAGATAAACTCCACTGTGAAGTCCTGTTTCTCACACCTGAGGCTTTAATCCAAGATTAAATCAGCTTTATTTTATCTTTATTTTGAGTAAGTGATTTAATCTTTTATTTCTTCATGTTTGGACTACTGTGATACACTTTATGTCAGCGTAAATCAGGTTTCCACTGCTCCTTTACAGTTGGTCCAAAATGCTGTTTTTTTAACAGATTCTTGAAAGTGGGACAATATCACCCCATCCTGGCCTCTCAATTGGCTTCCTGTTCATTTTAGAATTCATTTTCAGATTTTACTGTTTGCTTTTAAATCTGTAAATGGATTTACAAAGTACTATATTGCTGATCTATCAAAAAAGTCCACCCCCTTTGAATTACAGTTTTTGAGAAACTAGCCAAACACTGTTACAAACACAACATTAAAACTCGAGCATTTACAGGGATTTCCAGCACCTGTAAGAACTCTGTGGATGACAACAAAATTCCAAAATTCTCTGCAGTCCACCATCATCTTATACTCTCTGTTTACTTTGTTGTAATACCAAAGAAATATTCAAAAGTAAGGACATAAGTTACCTCTTTCTCCTTGGTTTCCAGGTAAACCTGGGTTTCCAGGGAAGCCAGTTCTACCAGGCTGTCCAGGCTCTCCACGAGTTCCCTGCTCTCCAGGTGGGCCAGGTGGGCCAGCAGGGCCAGGTGAATTGCTGCGGTATCCAGAGGGAATCTGGTTGAGCATCATGTCGATTCTGCTCATTTGGTCTGCAAAAGGAAGAAAAGAAGATTCATTTAGATTCCATTCATGCCATAAAGACTTAATTCATCATAGAGAACAGGGATGAAACTGGAGAACCAGCTTGACTTTAGAAGTGGTTCCATCTACTCTGAGGAGTCTATATTATTTGATTTAATGCTTAACAAGTCCCTCACTAGAGCATTCCACTTAGCTTGGAGTGCCTTGCAAAACAATGCTAACAATGCTATGTAAGAGGCAGTCAGCACATCCTACAACAGAGAAAATGATGTAATCATGATACTGTGGGGTTTCAAGTAAGGAGGGAAACAACAGTAACTTACAGAAAATCTTCTGTGTAGTCTAGCATTAAAGAGCCCATATCATCCGATGTTGAGTTTTGTATGCTTTTTAATGTGTTAAAATGTCTCCACTGTGTGATAGAGAACTTCTATGCACAGGACAAAAAGTCAGCAGGACTTCTCCCTCTCGCCCTCTTTGCTGCAGGAGTATCTGCCTAGGATGTCTCGTGCTCCCATCCCCCTTGAATAAAACTACCATTGTGTTATTGGCAGTTTCAGCCCACTGGCTCAAAGTGGCAAGCCAAGTGCAGAGCTTATAGAATGAATATAGAGTCATTGACAACATGACACCAAGCAGTGCTGAACTGACCAATTATTAATTTACAGAGTTGACCCATCAACCGATCAGAGCAGACTGGGCCCTTTGTCGGGAAGGGAGCATAAAAGGGATATGACCTCTTACAGAGCATCCAAGACAGAGTGGATCAGGAGTTCACAGTGTAGGAAAATAAGAGGGTTTAGGCAAAATGTGGGCTCTTTAATATCAATAGTCCCATGCATTTGACAAAGTTGATACAGACAACCCTTAAAATCCACAGGAACCAATAAAGAATTAGATTGATATATAGAGCCAATGAAACTACTGGTGTCAATAAAATCTCATCAATTCCCACCCCTAGTAGAATATACTTTTGCTTACTGTTGACAATCTGTTCACAGACTTGTCTGGCGATGGAGCGCATCATGTTCTGAGAGGCAATGTCTCCCTGAAAAACAAAAGAATGTTTATTTATCATATTACTGGTAATCCATTAAAACTCAGTGATGATAAAAACGTATAACATAATACATACCCTTTCTCCCTTCTCTCCTTTAAGGCCAACAGGTCCCTGTTAACAAAAAGAGCAGTCTTAGTACAAAAAACACCCCACCTTCCCTTAAATGTTGTCATGAAACAGTTGCCTCTGACTTGTGTACTCACAGGGTTTCCTGTGTCTCCTGGTTTCCCTGGTTTTCCAGTAATTCCTGGTACACCTGGATTTCCAGGGCTTCCCTAAAAGAAAGGAGGAAACACAAAGAGTAGTGTTTAATTTAAATTACCGCACAGTAAACTTAATTGCATCGTTTGACTCCTGCCCCTGTTAACGGTTGTGTAACGAGCTTTAAGTTGGGATGTATGCTTTAACATGTGTATTCTGGGGGCTTGTGGCATGAGCAGCCAAGAACAGTAAAGAGGATGGAAACACACATGCACAACAGGCAACAAGGAAAGGATGCACACACATACACACCAGCCACCATGAGTTGCTAATGGGTATTGACTCACTCAGGATGGTATGGTGCATGTGAATTTGAAACTGGCAAGCAGCCTGCTGGCATGAAGGTTGGATTAAGTAGATTCAGACTTCCTCAAACCACAAAAGAAGAAAAACTAGATGCATGCACCATCCTCTGAACAGTGGAGGGGGGACAGTCTTTCTTTTTTTCATTTAATACACTGTTCCAGAACAGTGAAAACGTGCAGCCAGAGGAGTGGTTGTCGAGGATCTATTAGGATGAAAAACACGCTCCAAGGGATATTTATTTGGCCCCTAACTGAACAACTCAAAGACACTGAAATAAACACTCACCATGGGTCCTGGGGGGCCTCTGGGTCCAGATGGTCCCTCCTTTCCTGGTGGCCCCTATGTAGAAACAACATACAATCACACATAGGTTACAACCCACCGGGGACTCTGTTCATGCAATACATCAGTGTCATGGCTTCATGTTGGCTTCGGCTTTGAATCAGTCTTTGCAGGTTTTATTTTTTTTCTTACTTCTTCTGGCTTATGCAAGTGACAACATGCTCCAAGCCCCACTTCTGTAAACGCTGAGCTAAGTGGGTGATCACACGCTTAACATTAGCTGAACGAGGTGTTGGACCCATTTGCAGGCTTTTATCAAAGTGTGAACACTAAGCAGGCCTAGAGGTAGAACTTACCCGCGCTCCGCTTGGTCCGACTGGGCCCAGAGGACCACGTGGCCCGGGTGGACCCTGAAAAAAAAGCAGACATGTATTGAAATGCTAATGATCAGAAACAGTATATTTGAACAACTCCCTAATGCCTCTGTCCACTACTACAACTCAAAGAAAAGAGAGACATTTCCCATTTCCTCAGCCAAACACAACGTTTCATCCTGTTACAAAAAGTTGGAACCACTTCTTTTTCTGTTGACCGATGATGTTTACAAGACAGCTCCAGCAGAGAGACAGTGCTGTTACAACAAGTGTGAAGTACCAAGCCAATGAGCTCTGAAGGTTTGAAATATGACTTTCTCCCACGTCTCAATTTGCCTGTTCAGAGGCCAGAATAACCAATTGAGATGTTCCCACTAGTAGGTGGGAGTTGGCTGAATGACCTCATCTTGGTGAATGAGGGCTCGGTTTGCTCGGCCAAAAGATGCTGTGTAACACCAGCCTACTCAAAAATGCCAATTCACTGAAGGATTTTCGCTGCAAGTTTTGCATAAAGAGCCTCTATCTGCTTGGATTCCCATTTGAAAACCTTGTGTGTTAATATATTTTAAATTGCTTTGTCTTTAATTTCAAATGGATTTTAAAAGAAAGAGGCAGACATTTTGAAGAGAAAAGGCACATTTTCATTGAGACCGCTAAACGCTCTTTTTTCAAGTTGGGTTGCATAATGTCACAACTCAGGAGCAGTTTAGTTTCAGCACTTTCATTCTTTGATTTTTTTTTCTAGTTTGACATTCTTACACTTCATTTTACCTTTTGATCAGTTGGGCCAACATTCTTTGTTTCTGTTGCATAGGCTCCACTTTGGGGACACATTTAGCTCTTTTTTCCCCCATATGAATAGCAGCATACTGTATGTTATCATGTTAAAGTTGTCTATTAACATTATGATATGAATTAACATGACTTATATCCGAGCTTGAAAGTTGTACGGTTTCTGTTTTCATGTGGTCTCTCTCCTAATGTTTATTTATTTACTTTTATTATGTTAGCTTTTTAAATTTAAGCTTCTTTCGTTGTTTTATGTGTTTTACAAATCTTTACTACTTGTCCTTTATTGTTTGGTTTTACCTCTGCTTTACTTTTTGTCCAGTTTTATTCCTGATTCTAGCCAATGTGCAGCACTTTGGTAAACTTCATGTTTTAAAATTGTGCTTTATAAATAGGGTGGTTTGGATTAGATAATATACTGTACACTACGAGAATAAAGCTTGGTCATGCCAAACATGTTGTTCAAAATAAAAGTCATTAAAACAGAGGTGATACATTTACTTACTTTGAGCTTTTTATCCCCCTTCCTCATTAGTTCAAAGTGCTATTTTACGTTTTGCTGACATTTTTTCCTTTGTATTTCATGCCCATTTGATGGTTCCCCCAATGTCCAGTCATTATATTCAAAACTCAGTACTATATATACTTATATTTGCCCTTGGTATTGTTACTGTATCTCCATTTTTATTCTATTTTAATTTTTTGTCATAAAACAGTGTCATCGGTCACCTTCCCTGGCAGTGAATGGATTTTATTAATGTTAAAAGTACAAGAACACCAAGGACATTACAAAATTCATCATTCAGTATTAAAGTGTCTTTTTCATTCTTTGTAAAGCAACAAATTGGAGATAGGAGGTTTGTGCCGCACAGCTACAATATACTAAATACTGGAGTTTTTTTTTTCTTTGGTAACTTACCAGTATAAATAGTCACTTTTGTGTTATATTTCTTGTGTAATAATCACATGACTGATCAGGCGCTTCCTCCTTTGTTAATGTCTGATGAAGGGCAAGGACCTGAAACGTTATGTCTAAAGTGAAAATCCTTCTAAAATCCACTCTGAAGCAACTTCTGGTGTGCTGACTTTTGTCTCATTTCGTTCAAAATAAAGCCTCCTGTTCTAAGTTTAATACAGGGATTTTAAGATAAAAAGATCATGGACATTGGGAAATTTAGAGCAGCAGAAAATTAAATCAACAGTCTGAACCCTGAACAACTCAGAGCCTAGCTTACACAAGCATCTTTTTTTCTCAAAGGCACTCATGAGTGAAATATTACATACTTGAGAGGGAGCAGGGGTCAGATAAGCAAATGAAAAGCATAAACACAAACATTTCAGCAGCAGTCTTTCTGTCTGCAATGGATCTGTTCTTGGTCTAACATAATTTCAAAACAGTTAATTGGGGAAGAATTCTACCTCAGGCATTAACACATAGCATTGCTAGCTCACCCTGCACACCTTGCTCTGTTTGGCCGGTTCACATCACACACCAAAACTTCACTTCTCGCCTTCAGCAGTTATTTCTCTTTGTCCTAACCCGCCTGTTCTTTTTCTGACAACTACCAAAAGTCTGATGAAGACTGTGCATTTATAAATAAATAATTTCTTCCTCTTCGTGAATGTCACATTTATCCATATTTATTAATATAAGATAAGTTATTTCAGTGATTCTCCCTCTTATTACATCACAGCAATGTGGCTGGTTTTAAGTGGAAAGAAAAAAAACCCTGAAAACATTTATTCTTCAATATATAGTTTCATTGTGTACCAAAAAACTGCTTTCAAACTTTGGCATCTAACAAACAAAAAGTTATAAAGGTTTGTTATATAAGAATTATGGATGTTTAATACCCCTAACTTATTGACCTTTCCTCATAGAAGCGCAAAATGACATGAAACATAAATAAAGAAAGATCAATTTTCCATCATTCTAAAGTCTAAACTAAGCCCCAATCATCTTTCGTTACTACACTGTGAGAGCACGTGCTCCATCCACAGTTTCCCCCTTTGGTAACATGAGTCTGGGCTCCATAATAATTTAACAACATCAACCGGCCTCCTACTGTTTGTCAATCAGCATGGTAAATGCAGAGTGTGGGACTCCCCTGAGGAAAGCATGGTAAACCTCCCACTCAGAGTGTGGTTTCAATCTCCCTTTTGGACTGGATCCAGGCTCCAGTAGCAACTTTAGCGGCCCTCTATGGATAGTCTCCTGTTTCCTGTTCATAAACCACAAAATGAGAGGGGAGGACTTACTTGCAGACCTGCCAGGCCTGGATCTCCAGCATCTCCCTTTGGTCCTTGGCGGCCCTAGTGGTGTAATAGGAGGGGAAAGAGGGAAAAAGAGAGATTTGCAAGAAGCCTTAGTCGTTATTTTACACATTTCAGGGCGTAAATGTGATTGATTTCATGTCTTTGCGGGAACATCTGCAGGTACAGAAAAATAAAGGAGCAGGCAAGCATGCTGACTGAAAGTAAAGAGGAGTTTTAAATGTTCTGACTTCGGTAATAAATTTCACTCTATGGTGGCTTTGCTGCAGAGCGCAGCCCCAAAATATTTTACACATTCACTTATATCATCATGAAGACTACACGTATGTGACTATATCCGCTTTATACGTTAATCTCCATCCAGTGCAGATTTTAATCCCTTCCATGGACTAGTGTGGGATTACTTACAGGTTGTCCTGGTAGAGACAGTCCACTCGGACCCTGTGGACCTGGGGGTCCCATTGGACCTGCAAGTCCTGGCTCACCACGTGGACCCATTGATCCCTGCAGAGAAAATAAAGATTTCTAATCCCTTGACAACTAAACCAAAAAACATCTGTGAAAACAGTTTTCCATTTTTTGTCCCAGCAGTTCTAGCTTAAGCACTTCAGGACCCTTAAATATACCCAGCAGGAAGTATTTTGGTAGGCAGCATAGATGTCTCACCTATTTTACAGTTGTCGCTTCCACATTATTCACTCAAGCTGTTTAATTTTCGTCCAATCATGAGTCCCCATTTGAGGGGAAAGACAGCTGAGAGACAGCCTGCCTTTTTAAGTGCTCCACTAAACAGACAGTAATACGGGCTGTCCTGTGTGTTTTGATTCCAGAAAATGAGATACAAACCAACATTTACTTAATGTATAGTGAATGTCTTTCATAACTATAAACAAGTCTGGTCCTTGTTTGTTTTATTTGGTGACAGTTATAATCAAGTGCTTATAGTTTAAGACACATCACACAAGAGAACAGCGCTGCCTCTCTGACGTTGTGGGAATGCTTTGGAGAAATATAACATTAATCTGGACATATGAAGTCTCCCTGAGTTCTCTGAGTTTAATGGCACATTGAAAGGAGAGGAATTAAATCATGCAGTCAAAACTGACCAAAAATTTAACTGGTTATGTAAAATAAAGGCACATAATCCATCCTTTTAGCACTCTGCACCTGACATTCCTCTGGAAATTTGTGTCCTTGAAAGATCCATATTGATACAGACATGCCCCACAGCCCTGTGTGCAAAGTGCTTTAAGACAATGTAGTACAGTATATTCTGTCAAACAGAGCCCTTAGAGGGCATAATGTTTGTAACATTTCTTGTTAGCATTTATTTCAAAAGATGAATAAAGACCAACGTCACAATACTGATTATCCAGAATTTCACTCTTTTTAAAATCTTGATTACACTACCATTCAAAGTTTAAGTTTAACATAAGTTTAACATAAGTTTAACATAAACAGACTTTTTGTTAACCCTTCTTAGTTTTTTTCATATCTAGTAGTAGTATTTTAAGTAAGGTCTCTGGCACCATTAAACATGCAATGTCATGTCACACCTTCAAAATCTGCTGGACTATGTCCACATGTAAAGGTATTTTTACATTTCTGATTTATGGATTTGAAGAAGACATAATTAAAGCATCTTACTTTATACAAGTACTTACAATTGGTGGTTTATCCCAGCATTTCACAACAAAGCTACATGGAAGAGAAGCTTTATACAAGTTTAAACGTTTACAAGGAGTAAAAGTATAAGGTCTACAAACAACTAACTTACAGAAAAATGGTTAAAAGCTATAAAATATTTCAAATATGAACATTAACACTGGATTTGGGTCTTGGTGGTACATACATGGACTCTTTAGATCAAGCTGAGGAAAAATGTGCAGTCAATAACTGAATTCAGATGTGATTATGTAACTTATGTAAAGCTGTAGTGGAGCTGTTCAGGAGCATCAGAGTGAGAAGTTGACCCTTATCAAGTGTGGAGCTGGAGCATTTTGTTTTGCCTGGTCAAAATATTTCCTGCTTAAATTACATTCAGAAGTGAAATTCAAAGTCCATGGGAAAATATGGGAAAGATAAATAATATGGTACTCACAGGATTGCCGCTCTGTCCTCTATCTCCTCTTGGTCCCTTAGAGCCTGGACTACCCTGGAAAAAAATAAAAAGCAATAACAAAATGAGTGTAACATCAGGAGCAGATTCCAAAAGAACTGAAAAAAAACCCTTAGCTCTAAGAAATCCTCAGTGGGGCTTAAAAGGGTTACCAAGCGCACATATCCCAGACTGTTTTACTGCTGTTTTTCCGACAGGCATTTATCTTTTGACACTTCTCCCTAAGCCCACATTTTGTTGCATGCCACTGGTCTGATCCTCAACTGCTCTTTCAGAGGGAAAAGAAAATATTGCTCTTGATGTGAGGGCCATTTTACGTGTACTTCAGGTCAAAATGTTTAACAGGCAAATGTCAAACAGCTTATTATAGCTGTAGAGTTATTATAATGCTGAGAGAGGAGTATGGTTTTTTCATCACTGTTAAAACATGGACGTCGTATGTGAAATCCATTAAATCAGGTGAATACAGATGAAAGTAGAGGAGGAAGCCCAAAAGACATGGAAGCATAACAGTATTGCAGGAGAATTACTTTATAAGCTAACCCATATGGTGATATGACGTTGGTTTAATTGGCTTTTTTTGACAAATGAACACCACTTTTATGTGATTTTTTAAAAGTGTAAATAGGGGTTGTAAAAAGCTAATGGTAGGTTCCAGAGAACTGCACTATGCTCAACTGACTTTGATGTCATCCCCACAAAGTTTAGATGTTAAGCCTGATGATATTTAATGTCTCTGTTCAGCTCCTGTCATGGTTGGCCACTGGACAGAGGCACCCTTATAAAACCTTGTTTTCTGGACAATCTGGGTTATCAAAGTATTTATACTGTCATGGAGTCAGACTGATGTACTGGAAGTTGCACGGCCATAAAGACAAATTAAAAATTAAAGATGGAATTCAAATCTCACAGAATTGTATGTCAAATGGGTCACTCTTGCTGATGAAAAGAAAAAAAAGAAAGGTACAAAAGAAACTAACACCAGAAACTATTTACCTATTTACACTTATTTCTCAAGACCTTTAGCTCCATTTTGTCATTTGTGCCACTATTTAATGCAATTTCAGTTTCAAATGCTTCAGCAGGTCACGTCAGATTGCTCATATTTACCATTTGAAATGTTTAAAGAGAGAGCCCATGAGCCTTTTCTTTTTGTTTCCATGAGTTTATGAATACCATTCCAAAGAACACCTCAAGCAAACTCTTTGTTGAGTCCAGGAACTGCTCCTTTCCCTTGTCTTTTGTTCATATTTCTTTTTTTAATCTTTTGGAACCTGACGGATAACTAGCATGTGAACATGTCAGGCTTTGACTGCTCTCAAATGGACTCTAATGTCAAGATAAAGACAGACCTGATTGGTCAATAAACCTACAGGAAGTTGTTACTTTCTCTTACGGGCCAAAACAGATGTCTGATAACGATACTCTTAGATTTTTCATTAAAAAATGAATAAGAAATCACTTATTATGGATTTTTCACTGTGGATCCACAATACAACATTTTGGAAAAAAAATTAAGCACTTAATTGCTGTGTGAAAAACTTTTCGTTAGTGATCTATTCAGACTAGAGTAACCTTAAGATTGGCAAAAGAGTGAGCAATAAAACACAATTGTCCTCATAAAGATTCATTATATGGTTCCAGATGTAAAAATAAACAATGTGGGTGCTGGTCTGGTCAGTACCTTAGTGCCTGAAGTAGCTAGGCTCTTGCCTTGACGTGAGTGGCCCAAGTTTGTTTCTGGCATATCCCTTATGTACTGTATTTGCTTTCTCCTCTAACCAGTAAAGGCAAAGAAATCCCCAAATATGACTTGAAAAATACTCTAAACTTAAAAATCTCTATCTTTAAATCTCTAAACTAAAGTTTGAATGTGCAAACTATACTGTTCAGCGAGGGCTGCATGGTAGAACAGATGGTAGCTCTGTTGTCTCACCCAAAGGCAGTTGCTTGATTGACTTAATCAAGGTCTTTTTGTGGATTTTGTATGTCCTCTTTGCGTGTTCCTGGTCAATAACCTCAGTTGGCCAATTGGTGACTCTGAATTGTATGTACCTCGGTGTGAGAGTGTCTATAGTTGGTCTCCATATGTTGATCTTGTGACTGGCTGGTGACTAGTCCAAGATGTACTCTAACTTTCCTCAGATGACATGTGAGATTGTGGTGAGTGGCATAGCTCATGGATGGTTGGATTGCTAATTCATCTTAAAGCACCAACACTTCAGCAATGTTTGGCTGCTTAGTGAATTTTGCTCTTGTTTTGTTTCTGAAAGTGACGATGAGCAGTCACCAATTTCCCTGTTTGTTGTATAGAGTGTCACTCTTCTCCAGACCAGAGTGAATCGAGATGTAACCAAGCCCAACTGGGGCCCGCTGTTATCTGATTGGTCAGTCCAAAATATTTCACTTCATGCATTAAAGCGATAAAAGTGCCTCCCAGTGATAAAAGTTTGAACATTCTTGCTGTGCACTTTAAGAGAATAGTATAAAGAAGAGATAAAATGCCAGTTCATTTTCACACTTTCACATATCACCACATTAATCAACAATGGACAAGTCTTTACCGAAGGTCCAGGAGGTCCCTGTGGGCCAATGCTGTCCTGTGTGCATGTGCAGGAGTGGGGCAGGGATGGACACTTGGCCTCATCTCTCTGAAAGGAAAAACAGAAGATAGAGAAATCAGGAATGAGAAATGAACACACATGCTTCTTCCACCTCTAATAATCAAGACCATGCCTTGGCAAAATATAGAATAGAGGGGATTTGAAGAAAATCCTTGATGTAACTTTGTGACAGTCTCCTGGCAGAGGTGTGTTGTTTTGACTTCTTAAAAAGGGATTAAAAAGAAGTGACAGTTTAGAAACCCTTCAAAAGCTAAAGGATCAGTGGCTTATGAACAAAAGCTGTAAAATCTGTGTTGGACCCTCAGACCAGATGCTCAGCGACAGTAGCAGACTTTGTCCACATTTTTGGAAATGAGACTTTGATATAATAAGTTACATAACAACACAGCAATCATTGAGGTGAAGTATTAATATCTGGTACAAATTATAGACCAATTACTCATAATTGGGTTAATGTGCATGCATCCTGTATTTACCATACTTAATCACAATATATGAGGTCCACAGCCTGTTTCGTCATCTGGGAGGGAGTACTTATTTTTGAGTAATTGGGGGATCGTTCTGGCAACGGTCCGATAAGCACAAATTGAGAAGAATAAAAGGTTCTATTTAGCACAGCTGAAACTTTTTCATCTACTTAATGACTACATACAAGCATACATGAAACTCTGAGGGGGAGTGTATGTATGTATGTACGGGCCTAAAGTACATACAGCAGACACAATCACACAGGTCCCTCTATTTTTAATGCTAAACCACAGCTTAGAAGTAATGTAGATATTTATTTTAATTGCCCTGTTGCTGCCAGGGAACTAAATATTATAAGCATAGCTAATGGAGAATGAAGTGATCTGTAAAGGGTTTTGATTACCTTATAATCCCAGTCCATATGTATGACTCTAACACTGTGACATATAATACTTGAATGTACATATGTTAAATACATGTCCACCATAAGAGACTTTCATTCACAAACCTCATATATTATCTGTAAATAATAATAGGAAGCAGCTTTAGCAAGGTTCTATTTCAATGTGCTTCATATGTCTTCTTTTATTGATTTCACAGGGTATTCATGATTATATTTGTTTTTAAACTGTTTGTTTTTATCATAATTATTTTATATAAACTTTGATTTGAAGTCACTGTGCAGCACATTGAAGCTTGTTTTAAGATTCGAAAATCAAATAAATGAAGAGATTTTGTACGCCAAAACAACATTAAATACAATTTTAGCAAAGCATTGCTCCAGTGTGTCTGTATGTTATGTGGTACCTTAGCTTAACTTTTAAATGTTCCAAATCCTGACACTGTATTGCATATCTTACAAGTCCCAACCTTATTGTTTACTCCTGAAAACAATATTTATATATTGTTTTCTTGGACTGTATCTTAGTCTCTCTCTCTCCCTTTCAGTTGGCTGTTTGTAAATGCTAAAGTAACATGCTGTCTTAAAACATGTTCCATCCAAAATTCAAGACCTTCAAAGCACATTTCAGTAGACATTTTATGACCTTAGGTTTTATGTATGTAATGTTGGGATTTTGGACTTTTGAAGGATGTGCAGGAAGCCTGTTTCAAGCTCAACTTTCAGCAAGAGCATCATACTGGAAATCTAAATATTAGTTTGATTGTGTTGAGCAACCCACCTCAATGATCTACCTCATGTCCATGTGTAAGATTAATTGCTTTGTCCAACATGAACAACTAAATGCAAAAGAAATTCTTCATTATATCCCTGAGGATGAAGTTCCCAAAGTGACACTTGTTCTTACTGTGGCGGGCAGGTCGCAGCATTTGTCACGGCTTATCCAGCTCAGGCTGCAGATAATATCAAACATCTGGAGCTGGAACTGCACAACAAAGAGAACGGGTGTTACAACAGGCACTCATTACTGAAGAAAATGCATACTATAGTACAAACAAAACAATGGGCTCTTCAAAGAGATGCAACATCTCATCCCTCAAGCAACCACTGGGTGCAGTGAAAAAATTAATCGTGTCCACACAGAAAAGCTTTTGGACATTAATGCTTCGGAAACTTTTTGATTTTATGTCATTTTCACTCACTGTTGCAGACTGCTTCTTCCCGCCTCCAGACTTGACCATCTTGCCAAGCACTTCATATCCGTCCAGGGTGATGTTGTTGGCCTCTTTGATGGGCTTCTCTGCCACCTCCAGGCAGTCAATGTTCAGCTTGACTTTCTCTGGAGAGATGGTGATGTGGAGCTGCAGGGGAGGGAGGATGGAGAGGTGGCATTATTAACATACATGGAAAGAGTTAAGAAAAAGTCTACTCAACAAAATGCACTGTTATCACTGATAAAATATAACTGAATTACTAGTCAGAACAGAGCCTTCTGAATCTACTCAAGCACAAATGACTGTAAGGGTATAAAGTCCTTCATTTGTATGATACTATAGTACTTTATAAATACTCAAAATTGGAGTATTTTTAGTTGAGTTGAGTCTTGCAAAAATGACAACAGCTGAGTTATGATAAATCAGCCAGTTATTAGTCTAAGTATTTATTACTATAGTTTATAACAACATTTGAGCAGAATCATTAAAAATAACTGTAAAGTACCAATTTGCCCTGATATTCATTCTATTGTGATTTGTACACTCTGTAGGTCATACAGTAGTTTGGTACAATAGTATTGTAATTTACCAAGTACATATAGATTTCCAGATACATAAATACTGACTGGAAGCATTGTATGGATATAGTGTGAAATGTAACTGTAATACAATAAAACAGTTACTGACCACAATACAATTACTTTTCTAAATCATAAAAATATGCAATGATCACTGCTCTAGGATCCATCTATTAAATATGCTGAAACCAAGACCTTGAGTGAGACAGAAGATCCCTTCAGCCTAATGCAGGGCATGTAAACAAATGTATAGACTCCCTTAAGTTCTGAAGTTTCCCTCATCTCTGAAATTTTTCCTTTAAGCTCCTGAGTCCTTTTCCAATTTGCTCAAGCTAAAATCATTCAATTTTCTCACATAACCCTTTGAAGACAAATGCCATGCACAACAGATATTAAAAGGCTTTTACAACATTTACTGCCACAGAAGAGCTTCTCTTTGTCATTCTTAACTTAAGAATATGAGACAGTGTACTGTCAATTAACTAATTTCTATCCCTTGACTGCTGGCCTTTTAACAAGCAGAACAGACTATTTGCAGGGAAACTGCTCATGACTCAAATGTAGTACTAAAGCATTTTTACATTAATTCAGGGAATCCAACAGAAATTTCTCAAAGAAAAGCAAAATTGAAGCTATTAATGTATAATGTATATATTATCTACATAGAATATATAGTGGTCCCAGAACCCAACCCTGGGGTACCCCATTCTTAAAATACTGCAGTGGCATAGAGTTTTCATGCCAGCACTTATTGATTTTACGGACTCTGTAACAGTTAATCTATATTTAATGACTAAAACCTTGTAATGCATTTTTTATTTGTAGTATTTTTTAAGTTATCAATTCTAAAATTGGACAACTCTTGACATCTTGTTTCCGATGCATTAGGTACTGAGTAACAAACCAGAATCATTATAGTTATCATTATTGTGTAAATTATCAGGACACAGAACTTAGTATCAACATTTAAATTTCAGGGTCATCTTTTATTGGAAGCTTTGATTAGTTTTGCTCCTCACCTTAGCTCTACTTAGGGCATCCAACAGAAATTACTCAGGTAAAAGTTAAAACAAAGCTACTCAAGGAAGAACAAGTACACGAAAAAGCAGATTGTTACAGTGGCATGAGTAAATGTCAGTTACTTTACATCCTTGATTATAAACAAACCTTTCTTATCCTCTGATATTTCACATCTGCAAACCTTGTTGATATGCAAACATTTGGCAGAGATTACAAAGAAGTTCAAAGTTTAAGAGGAGTTGTGGATGGCATTTCCATTAGAAAGTGGCATGATTGCCCCTTTAAGTAGGATAGGAAGTTATTTGAAAAGTGCAACCAGAAGGCCAGAAACAAACTCTGTGAACCTCTGTAAATCAGACTGTCTGAAGCTTATTAGGCTGCTTAATCTGGTTTTTCAGGGCATTGTTCAGTCTCTTTAGAATCACTTTAATCATAGATATGATATTATTCTAGAGTGGTTACTATTCTGGCTTGGGGCTGTTTTTGATGCCTATAAAGATAAATGAGTTAAAAAAGAGAAAATATACAATTGTTGGTATTTCAAAGTTGAAGCCAGACTGAGTACAACCTCACAGAATGTCAAAGTGAAAGATTTTGAAGTTTCCTGTCCAGAGAGCTCTGCTCCACATCTTGAAACAATATCACTTGCGGTGTGCCATCAAAAGTCCTACATTTTCCATACTTTCCCCTCACAGTTGCACATTTTCCCCCTCCTCAACAGTCAGACAAGCTTTCTTTATGTCAGGAAAAGCAAGCTCCATTTTCTCTCAACAAAGCTGTACCAGCCACAGGCTAGGCCACAGTTCTTGGCAACCAATCACAAAATTGCGGTTGACTTCCTTGGCAACAGAAAAAAAGTACTCAGTGACCACTAAGAGAGTGGGGGTGCCGTTTATCCTGGGATTCTGGCGTGAGTGTGTTACACCATGATGCCTGTAAGGGCTTACCAAAACAGCTTAGATGATATATTGGGATGAAATACTGAACGTGTATATATTACCTCACTGACCAATAAGTAAACACATAAAAACACATTAGTTACTGGAAAATAAAGCCTCAAATAAACAAGCTTTTAGTGGCCGCTGCTCCCTCAGTTCATGCTTTCTGCTAAGGAATCAGACTGTAATGCAGTGAAGCATTGACAGATTAACAATTTTCATTTGCTTTTAGTGACTCAGATTTTTCTCTCTACCCTGTTGTATCAACAGGGGATGTGACCTTGAAGTAAAATTACACTTCAAAAGAAAATATGAGGACTCTAGGAGAGGAAACCAGGATGTACATCTGAATTCTGTGACTTGATGCCAACATATAATGAAAACTGGAAATAATGAGCAAATAGATTTAGCATCGCTTCCTGCTAACATTCACCAAAGAAAGAACACGTCATCAAGGTACATGGATGGGAACCTTACAGAAGGGCCTTTGTTATACTCAGTTTAGCAAAAGTATTGACATTTAGCATGCTGGGCCATATTTACTTTCTAATGCAATTGATAATGCAGTTTAAAGGCATTGACATTTTCTGACGTTTTCTTACTGTTCTAAGAAAAATAGAAATGATGCATCTATTAGCGTGTTACAAATACAATACACCAATTATACTCTCAAATCTAGCAAAAATCTACATCAATAATCAAAGGCTGTCATGAAAAACAAAGCCTGATGACTTGTGGGCTGCACCAAGTGAGAAAGAGTCCCACTTACGACCTCTGGGACGCAGGTTGGCCACTTCTGTAGTACTCAGTTGAAAAGATTTATTTGTGATCCTTTACATGAATAGATTTAGTAAACAAGTCTTTTCCAACAACTGCTTGAGTATTTTCATGATCAATAACAAAAAGCCCTCAAGCTCTCACATACTGAGTACCCCTGATCCAGCTGTATCCTCACTCTGTGTGAGACGCTCTGTTGGTGCTCCTGTTACCTTGAGGCCCCTTTTCACACTCACTTAGTTTGCCTTTAGTTGTTGACCAGTCTACTCTGAGGTTATTGGTCACTGTGGAATGGTTTAGCACCATGATATCAACGTCTCTGCATTCTTTTATTAATCTATGCTCCCCAATGGGCTTTCTGGCTTGTACTACAAAAAAAAAAAAAACAATCACAGGACCTCATAGTGGCTGGTCCACTGGTTGTTTCAGTAAGCCATCAGCACAAGCAGCAGGAGAGGCTGGAGTAGTCCTGATGCCAACAATTTTTGCCTTGTGCACAGAAGTGCTCTATCATGTACTGGTGGAAAGTAAAACTTAAAATATCACATTATCACCCTTTTAATAGAAGCCTACATTCTCTGTCAAACACTATCCCAACAAATGGAGCCACCTTCCACTTGTCGCCACTGCAGCTTCAATTAATGCCGGCCTTCATGTTGACACCATGCTCAACAAGCTGGATGTAAACAAAACATGTTCAACAACCACTTAGCACTTGTCGCATAATGAGGGGACAGCAATGTTTGGCAATATATTGATAAAAAAATGTTGGTATAAAACTGTAACAGGTTATACCCTTTTGTAACCACTTGATTGAAGCAATGTGTAAGGGTATGTGCCATATTCAGCACAGATGTTGACATTAAGCAGAAAGCTGACAATGCTAGCACTTCCTCATGATGCATTAAATAAATAGTGCTCAATACTCTCTGTTTTTATGAGAGCCTTCTTAGCATAAAACCAAGAGAATTGGTTAGCAAACTCTTTGAGTTGTACAATGGCCATTATTAGGCACAGCCTGACAAAAAAAATGAAAAAGAGTTTAGCATTATTATGGTTACAGGAATCTTCAGTTTTCTTCTTTCAATTAATCAGTATTCAAATTCTCATCTCTCATGTCAAAGCACAGTCCATCTACAGCAGGTTTTCTAGCTGACATTGTCTAACCTGATAAAAGTTAAGGATTACTTTAAGTCTAGATTTCATTTCTCTTGGCTCGTCTAAATTACCCTGTGTTTCATAATACTGAAATTTGAGGGTCCAATGGCACATATTCCATGCATACACTGATAAGCGGATCAAGTTTGTCTCTGTAAGTTTTAATTGTGAGTAAAGGGAGATCCATAATCAGTATGGGAGATCAAAATCCTAATATTTAAAATTGGATGTCTGATTTGGCACATGAAAATAATCAAGGCAAAGAAGATATCTTTTGGGGGGAAAAATTAAATATACAACTCCCTGTATTTCTTGTGTGATTTTAGTGTCAGTATGTTTACTTTTAAAGGTCACAGAAGGAGGAAGACTCATGTCCAAAGCTCCTGTCACAAATGAGTAGTACAATAAGTTCTTTTAGTGAAAATTTTGGCAAGCACCTCCTTCTCCATCTCAATTAGTGGATGCATATATTGGCAGAGCCTCAGCAACATAGTCTCTGAGAGGGAAAGTTTGAAGGACTGAGTTTAATGGTTTTGTGTTTTTAAGCTCAGAGGCTGGGTAGAGTGCGCTTCTCACAGTGACTAAGGCAACTTGCATGTCCAAACTTAGCCGGTTTATTAATGAGCACAAGAGGAGTCAGTGCGACTCCTGGAAAATGTCCTCTTCACTTTGGTTAACAGGAAGATTCCCACTGCGGACTCCCACCCCTTGAGTGTAGGAGGGGATTCCCCAGCGGGCTAGAGAGTGGCTAGCATCTGCTCAAGTAATCTCTGAGAGCTTTCCCACATGTGCAGTTAGTGGGAGAACACAACCCCTCTGGCCAGAGTTACTCTTTATGAACCAGCATAAGGAGCTAAAATTTACAAGTCTACAGGTAAGATAGGAAATACCTGTCAGTAGATGCTGATGTAGGGTACTTTTTGATACAATTCCAATTCAGAACAAAAGTAAAATAGGAGAATTATAACACAATTGTTGATGAATCCCAATGCAACTACAACTGCATTTACTGTTCAAAATGTGAAGATTTCAAACATATATGTGAGACGCATTACCACAATAAAGTACAGGAAAAAGGAAGATCCTACCTGTCATGAAAGTTGAAATAGAACTTACTTTTGAAATTAAACCTTAACTAAAGTTTCTGCTATTTAATGATATGATGACTGCACTCTCAAAGTCAAGCAGTCAAGCAAGCTATTATCATTTTTTTTGAATGTCAAGACTTAAAAGTTATCAACTCAATTTATAAACCATCCTTGGGACGATGTTCAAGACAAAGTCTATAGCTACTCTTGAAGTAAAAAAATATGAGCTTTATTCTGAAAGTGCCACATCAGTTACAACTCATGTCATGAGCACAAAACAAAAATAAAACTAGGATATTCTGTCATGAAAAATTGACAAAGGTGGTAAAAAAAGTGGGCCCTTGAGGTACTCCTTAATGAATTTGTAGTACCTCATAGGCAACAATCTGTATCTCAGCATATTGGGAGCTTGGGGTGTACTGATGAGATTACTATATAGATGTAACTATTAAGTGTTTTTCTCAGTCTTTCATGAGTGAATTGAAAAAAAAAACCCTTCAGTTTTCAAATGTTTAGTTAATGTTAAGACAGCAGGAGCTTAGTTTAATCTGCATCTAAAATTCAACAAAAAGTTTTTCATTTAGTGAATAAACTGAATTCCAGTAATTCCAAAAGCTTAAGCTTGTGTAGGTGTACACACATAAGTAATGACAGCATCATCTGCATAAAAATGAAAAAAAGTGATCAGGAATATTCTGTCATTGACAATTAATGCACATTCAAGATAATTGTGGGCCCAGAACTAAACCTTGGGGTACCTTCTATTGAATTTGTAGTACAAACAACTTCTGAACAGCCTGGAATCTGCCCTAGTATGGTTGTTGACTAAATGTTAACAAATCTTGTTTTGGTGTTCTCAGTTCAAAACAAACAGTTCTAAACCTGGTGAGGTGTTGGTCCAATTTTTAAAAAGCATGTTTGGTTTAATCTGCATCTAAACCAAATAATTTCACTGATGAAATCATATGATGACAGAAAAAAATGACATCCCCTTATGATTATTGTTGTACACAGTGGGTAGAACCCACAGCCTGAGATCAACTGGTAACATAATTTTCTAAATCTGAATACTTTTTGTATTTTTTACTAGCCTTCAATGTCAATTGTTAAAATGTTTCTGTTTTTCAGGTCCAAAAAACATTTACTAGTGTGACCTGAACAGGAGGATAAGCTGTCCTTGTAACAATGTTTCTTTGTTATTTCTAAATTCATAGAAAAATGAATAAGATTGCAATTTCCTTTCATCACTGGAGAGAATATGAAACTGTGGTAAAAAAAAAAAAAAAAAAAAAAAAAGAATACTTCAGTTTTATCAATATTCAAAATAAAATCAAAAAGTGTTTACTAGCACTTAATCAAACAACATAAGAATAAGAAATAAGAACTTGGGGCACTCTGTCAAAGGCAATTAATACAGATGATAAACAACAGCGGAACCAGAACCAATCCTTGAGGCACCCCCTTTGGAATTTTTAGTACTTCAAGTGACAGATTTTAAATTACAGCCTAGGATCTACCAATGAAACTGGACTTCATTCAAATCCCTATAATGACCTTTTTAATCTTTCCAAAAAAATATGTTTTTAACTGTTGGTCCACCACCACAAAAAAAAAAGAAAAAAACATTTGCGTATGAAACCATTGAGAGATGGTGAATTTGCTCATAAGAATGCTCCTTTGCTGAAGCTCTGATTCATCTATCAGAAACCCAAAGATTAGCCTGTAATTTTGGGTTTCTTCACTCATGGACAGCACATCCAACTGCCATTTGTAAAACCCCAATGGTCACTTAGACACACACTCACACAGGCACTGAGGTCACTGTGTAACAGCTGTGGACAGAGTGTAGGCAAACCACTTATGGCATGTAAACACAAACCACCACAGATGTTGGCAGTGGCACCTACTTAGAAGACCAGTAAATAAGCAGCTAGGTAGACCGCTGCAGAATCACAAGCTCACGGAATAACAACTACTGCACCACATACTAGCCTCCCACATACTAGCAAGACTGCAGTCTCCACTATAGCCACAGAAGGGGTGAACACACACTCTCACACAGATCAGGCTGTGCTCCAACTAGACCAGCAGTGATGTCATTGCATTCAATCATGACCAAACAATTTCCTGGGTACTGTTCATTCATAAACTTACCCTGCAATTAGTTATGCTTTGTTTAATGGTCAAGCTGAAATGCCATTTACAGTAGACGACTTGCAGGCTAATGCATTACTTTCGTCAATTTCTTAAACTTTAGCTCCACTTTACAATATCAGGAAGTGGTCTATCTTCAATGCAGAATAAGACAAAAATCAAAGGAAGAGTAATTTTTGCTCTGAAGAGAGAGCAAGCAGTCCTTAGAAACAATCTTTATGAAATTGGACATGACCAAGTACATTTTTGTTTTTCCATCAATGCTGAATCCAGCATTTTGAGTCATTCCAGGTCTGTGTGAAAATATACTGACCCATTGTTCCATCCTAACACCCTACTGTGGTGGAATATAACAGAGGATGTTTTATATTCGCTGCTGCTTTGAGTTGTTCCTAAAGGACCTTGATGTCTGTTTTACCTCTTGCTATGGCCACAAGAGACTCCATAATCTATCAGTGCCGTTTAGCACTGTTGTAAACTGGGCAAGAGGACTTAATGCAAAAGAGCACAAATAATGCAAAACAATTGCAAAAAGATAGCAATACTGAGGGCCGGCAACAATTAATGGATTGCTTGAGGAGTATTTGATGTAAATGACTCCTTTCATAAGTACTGCCCTTAGGGAGGACAATTAATTTTTTACATAAAAGACAGTTTGGATAGTTACATAAGTAAGTTTTAGAGACATGAAAATAGCTATTGGAAACATCTGGATTCAGCTGATTAATCCATGGCTTGCTATGCCTGCATTTTTCAGCCAATAATGTGTGCTTTATAAATTGGCAAGAGTGTTCCCACAACCACAAAGTGTCCTTATTGAATCTTCCAGAATTAATATCCTCTATTTTTTATAACTCAAGCCAAATTTTAAAATGGCATTGCGGCAATTTTATTCACAAAGTTCAGTTTTAATGTGGATGTATTTCTTAGCTTGTCACCGCTGAGTAATATGTCTTCTGTGACTATGAAAGGCAACTTTGTTATTGTAACAACTCAACACTGTTGACATTTCCAGGATAATATTGCACTGGACTTATAACTTCAGCTGTCCATAATAAATTAGATATTTGTTTGCATAGTGTGCCTCAGTGATGACGTTTTCATGTAGGCCAACCCTGAATAAGTATTTCACAGGTCCCATGTCACATGTTTTTAACTCACAGGGGTAAGGAAGAGAGAGTGGAAGGGAAGACGTTTATGTTCTAAGTTACATTTACACTGCATTTCCACCATGATCTGGTCAGTTTGTTACAGCAAGCCCTAATCTTGCTTGCATTTTTACCGCAACAATACCCTTACTTGAGGGTAGGGATGTAAGTCTTCAGATGGTAGTCATGTATGTTACATGTTTGCATGGGAGTTAGCAGTGCAACGCCTTTAAGAAAGCAATTATGAATGACTTCCAATTAGTGATTTCTTGGCATTTGGCTACTTATCACTGCAAGAAATTAAGCCTTGGCTGATGAAGGTTGCAGGCTGCATGGAAAAACACAGCAGAAGAATATAATGAGGTTTGGGAAATATATCTTGGGACCATGGTGAAGCATTAATGATTCTTTTGACAAGTCAACAGACTGAAGAGTATTTCGTTACAATCTCTGGGACTGACCGAGTAAGTAGAAGTACATACTAGGTTTATTCTGGTTATTTAGGTACCATCCCCAACAGCAACAGCAGAGACACCAAAAGTTGAGTCCCAACAAAGTCAATCTGAACCGGGCAGCTTTGTGAAATGCATATACCTATTATGATATCACTGGTTCTTTGTTATGTTTTGATAGATGTTTTGTTGTTCTTAAGACTTGTTAAGACTTGAAAATATTCATAATAAAACTCACACGCGTTTACAGAAGTGTGTTTAACCTTTGGTGAGATCAGTAAAGTGCCAGGAGATGCTAAACTGCTAATTATCACTCATTAGTGCTGCTTTCCTTGAAACCATTTTAGATATATAGTTTGAAAGACAAAGGAGATTTTCAAGAAAGAGAAGTTTCGGAGAAGATGCCGTGGAGTTAAATATAGGAAATGGAGGTCCATAATTATACTACTTACTTATGCCTACATTATAAACTAATTTTAACCAATACTTTAAAGATATAAAAAAAGATAGGCATATACTGGTTCAGACTTCCATTCAGCTGCAATTGGCCCATTTTTTTCTTGACACATTCTATTTATGTTAGAAAGAGATGTAAAAGCAACAGCTCATATTATGATATATGATACAATTATCTTGATATAACAGCTTATACATACAGTAAATATGGTCAATAAGTATAGCCTATATACTTGCTGTAGACATCAGTAGCAATTATTATAGCTGCCAATATGGATAATCAACTTACTAATTTACTAACTCAATACAGTACCAACATAGAGTATATCCTTGGATGAAATACCATAAAGTCTCTTAATCAATTCAAAAAGGTTCTGACTTTACAGTTTCTTTTCAGTTAGTGCTGAATAACACAATTAATATCTGATAATTCTATGAGAATTAGTAATTAGAAGTAATTGAATTTGATCAAATACTATTGGAGCTGATACTATCAAGCTGGTCTTGATATCACATAAAATCCTCCAGAATAGTCTATAGTCCAGATGTCCCACTTCTTAAAGCCATGGTCTACGATTTGGAAGCTTTGTACATATTAATAACACCGTTTATAAGGCTGTTATGGTCCTATGGTCCTATCTACACAGTATAAAGACCAAAGAGAACGAAAAAAATCCATTCAGTATATCCGCTGAAAAGCTGCATACTAGCTGACCAATCAAACCTAAGAACCTGCGACTATTAATTGGTCCGTGAGTTGGTCTGTGAGTCCATCTAATCCTCGTCTCCCTCGCTACGCAGCGTCATGCCCATGGTCCCGCCTCCTCCCCTCTACCTCCGGTGAGCAGCTAGCAGCATTAGCTACTGAACTATCATGGTTCAGACTTCCATTCCCACAGTAATTACTTATTTTTTTTTCTTACTTCCATTCAGCTGCAATTGGCCTATTTTTTTTTTTCTTGACACATCTCTTATTTATGTTAGAAAGAGATGTAAAAGCAACAGCTCATATTATGATATATGATACAATAATGGCTTTGTTTACTACAGTGGGAGATGTCTGCTGAATAACTCTGGTTAGTCTGTGCCTGTCCTGGCTAATGACTTGTAGCGGAGCGGTTAGCCTGTTAGCTGCTAATCGCACTGTAAGCTGAGCTGGGGAGGACAGGCTGAGAAAGATAAATCCTCCCCACACTCTCCGCTTGGCGGCGCCAGACCCGCAATTGCCGCCGTCCAATTGAAATGGCTACTGCTGTGTGTTACAAGGGGATGTCTGTCGTGTCTGATACTTTCAGTTGAGCTGTGCTGTTTTTGCTTCAATTTGCTGCTGATATATTGTGCTGTCCGAGGGGTTTTATGAGGCGACATGAGCTGGGGCGGATCTTGGAACACGGAGGGTCTTGAGAGGTAAGGGAAGGGGGGGCAGAATAGTTTCAAATAGTCCAGATGACCCTAGCTTTAAGGTAGTCTGTAACAACTGCTATACTTGGACTATTATGTAAGAAAGCCTTCCTATGGACTCAAGAAATCACCAATCATTTATCAAATTAACAGCTATTTAGTCTGAAGAAAGTCGACTGTCAGAGCACAAAAACAGCTCCAAAAAGCCTTTAACAGCTGTACCTACATCCAGCAAGCACCTTTTGAAGGGTAACACAAAACAGCTACAGGTCTTTGGCTGTTTATTCTATTAGAATGCCATTCAGCCGTCTTAAATGAAGCATAGAGTCACCCTGAGAGATATGAAAGGATTTAAAAATAATATCGGTGAAAGGATGTGAAGAGAATGAAAACAATATTATGAATGTCTCCAGTCCTTAAAAGGAAAAGCAGCAGGCATGTAACCACAAAGGACACACACTGTCCTGTGAAAGACAGACCTTAATATGATCACTGTGCGGTGAGCGCAGCACTTCTATCTTTGAGAATCGTGCATTGTGTTTACCTTGTGGAAGCTTCCATGGAAAATCCGTTTCACTGACTCCTCATTGAACACAGCTCTCTGGATCTCTCCTCGGGTGTCCTTGTTGTAGAAAGCGACTGTTTTGCTTGAAGCTGAAAAGAGAGGAGCCTTTGATGAGTCCCTGACAGTTTCTTACGATGCTGTGGCACGCAAAGCACAGACGGGACTATAGAGAACACATGGTTGTAGAGAGAGGAGAGGGATAAAGGGAAAGCTTGAAGGGATTAGGCCTATGCTTGTAATTATTTGCATTCATTTGCCATGTGTGTACAGCACTTTTGCAAACTATACTTATTTTAAAATTAGGGCTTCATGCTGTCGAAATATTCGGTCAAAAATGAAATCAGAACCAAACTGGAGGCAGCGGGTTTAATAACTTGTACTTTGTATGACATGCTGGAGGTAGCTCAATAACATGGAGCAATAACATTGATTAAAAGAGAAAAGAGGGAAGATTATGTCAGTTCAAAATAGAGAACACAGCTGTGTGAGTGTTGGGTCAGCTACAGCAGAGTCCCCCTCCAGCTGGGGGCCAAAACAGGATGGGAGACTTACGGTTGAGGGTGACCCCGACCTCAGGGTTGTTGTTTTTGTCGGAAATCTGCCAAATATCAAAAGGTTCAGAGGGTGTGTCGGGCAGCAGGCGGAAGAGCAGGATGATGGTGTAGGATGGTGGAAGACCCTCGGGATGGATTTCCCTGTTGTGCAAAAAAACATACATGATTGATGAGTCATGAATCAGAACTGTGCCCTTATTTCTCCAGCCGCAGATGGTTTTACCTTTAGGCAAAGGAGGAAATGGCCTGGGGTCTTGTACACCAAGGACCCTCCAGAGAAACTCATCATAGATGAGCTCTTTTATGAGGTATCAATCTAAAATTAGTTTCAATGTTTGAGAAGTTTTATGTGAAAGCACTGCACATTGTCTAAATTCCACTAAATAATAGCTATCATATGACCCCTGGATAGTAAGAATTGTTTCCTTCTCTAAGTGTTTTAATCTGTTCATTTTCTATTTTTTTTTAACAAAGAAATGTGATTTTGGCTGTTTCAACTGCTAAGTGGAAATGCCCAGATTATACTTCTGCAGAGCTTAATTACAGAGACAAAAGACAGCATCTCAATGCCATTACAGGCTCTGCAGTTGTGGTAGGCTACATTAGACAGTACTGCAGAACAGAAATGTCCTATTTTTGCAAACATTACTACCCCATAATAATGTTGCTGATTTAAAGATACTGATACTGAAACATGCTAACATGCTGTTGTCAGTTCACCAGCCCTTATTCATTACATCCTCCATATTTCAAAGACTTCATCCTGGCACTGGTGTAAGGAGAAGTATTCTCAACTTATAAGATATGAAAACACCATCAAGGTGATGCCCTGGTTAAGATTTTCCTGCTCTTTGCTATCCAGACATGAAGGACCAACATTACCTCACATAATATAGATTTAATATGATTTTGCCTTTTTTAATTCTTGAGGATTTTCTGTATGTGCTCCACAGATGAATGCTTCTGAAAGTTGCTGGTAGTTGTACCCACTAAATGTTTTGCATTAATCATCTTTTTGTAAAAGAAAAAAAAAACTATATCTATTACCACTTACTTTTTCTATCTGTCATGCTTATTTACTGGACTTTGTGATATCATTTCCATTCGAAACTGAAAGGTATCCATAGGTAAAAAATGACTGGAAAAACCGTATACACATTTTGCTTCTTTGTAGATTAACTACTGATTCAATGTTGCTAGCCTATTTGTTAGAGTTGCACCCACTTTTCAGAATGCTGCCAACTTATTTGAGCAAATACATTACTGAAAACATGTGAAAAATATCCCCAAAAATGAGAAACACACTCCTAACACTGTCTAGATGTAACAACTAATTTGGCAGTGTCTTCAAGATCTTCAATGTCTTTGGTTTAAAAGCCACTCAAAAAGCCAGAAAATATTTTTGCATTCTGTGATTGCTCTGGATAATGGAAAAGGGCAAACTATCCGACGTTGCCTTAAGTTTAATATTAATGGAAAGTCAGCCCTTTCTGTGGTAACCAGGGCTAGATGATGTGCACCAAAAATCATATGATATTTCTATCTTAAGATACACAAAATATGTCTTGTGTGATTTATTTCTGTGAAGAGAGAAAAACAAGATCAGTTCTAAGTAACATAAGCATATTTCTGTTGGAGGTTCTTATTGTTAACAATTTTACTGATAAATAAACCTTAAATCTTTTAAAATCAGCATTAACTACAATGCTGTGTACAGCAATGTCTCACCTAACATCTTTGAAAATATATTAAAGAATAGAAAACGTAATATACTTTACGTACCTTGAAACCTCAATAACAACTTTTAATATAAGTCCAAAGTATATCTATAGACTTTAGTATCCCATCCCTGTAATACGACATTCAGTTTGTCACACAGGCCTCAGAATCTGTAAGTAATTGGGAGTTTTTTCTTCCCCTTTCAGAAGTTGTACACATATTGAAAGTATTTCCTGTACCCTTTTCCTTGCAGCACTTCAAAGTACCTCCTATTTCCTCAATGGCTGTGCCCACTCACAAAGAATATACATTATTATAAACATGTGACAAAGTACACTGAGAGATTTGGATGCTCTGAAATTGCCTAAAGCCTTTTAAATGAGGCTCAGTGAAAAGACAAGGCTCTTGACCCAGTGGTTATTTCGGTGGTCATTATGTCATTATAAAACAGGTGGGAGGAAAAACCTGGTCCAGGAACGTTTTAATTCTCCAACCAAATTGTTTGGTTCTTCCTTGCAGATCATATTCAGCACACAGCAACAATGAATAGGCACTGGGGAAACTCCTTTGACTGTAGGGGCTATTGAACCTCATTATGTGTAATAACTGTGGGCTGGGCAGGATTAGGGTGCACAGGAGATAAGGCCAAAAGCCTGGGAACAGGAGAGCAATGAGAATCACACTTCCTTAAACAGGTTTTTGTCTCAGGTCTTACTTGGTGGGCTGAGTTAGGAAGGCATCCTTGTGAAGCCTGTAGGCGATGTAGCTGTTGAAGGAACCAGGCTCCATAGATATACCGTTCATGCCAGCAAATGTGCGGTCTGTGATGTTGAAAGCCTCCAGCATTCTGAAGCCTGATGATAGAACAGAAGACATTTTAACACAACAGTACGTATATTTGTTGAAATTCACAATCAAGGTAAGCTCAGTTTTAGTTTGGTTAGGTAATTTAACAAAACTTTTGCTTCAGGGCTAATACACAGGCAATGAGAGAGGGCTGATTTATTGATGGGGGCACGTCAACCTCCACTCTGGTAGGCAGCAATGTGACCTTTTCCAGCTTGCTACTGTGGAGATGACTAGTAAGAAAGAAAGCCCCAACAGCATAGTAAGTAGCTGTGAACTGAATGACAACAAATATGTCCAATAAAACCTCTGTTCACTTGTTTAAACACACTTGTGGCACAAATCAGATGAATGCTGCTATTCTAGATCATGGTGTTAACCAAAAATTAGAGCATGGTTTGATTTTTGTATGCTATTCATTACAATGCCTGTATGCTAAGCATTGCATATGCTCTACAATGCCTAGCATACAGTACAGCCTGGTGTGGAGACTAGGGATCCACCTAGTTACCTGGCTAAATGGTGGACATCAAAAGACCTGGTATTTGGTTTTCAAATTGATCTTACGCTGAGTAACCTTTAATATTTTCTGCATTGATGCTAAAATGCCTTTAAACCCAGATAAAAAAAAGACAATGAACAAATGCCACAGAGAAAAAGAGAGAACAGTGTAGTGTCTCATAGAGACAGTGTGTTTTGCAGTATTTTCATATAAAAAAGTGAAGATCAGACTCTGTTTAGTTTTGGTAAGGTCATTCTCACATATTACCATTCAATGAAATAGTATGTGACCACACTTACCACAGAAATACAGATGTTACTCTGAATGGAGGACCAAGGATAGCAGTGCTAATATTAGCTTCTGCCACACTCCACTCTGCAGAGTAATTTCTCATTGTTTACCATCTGACATGTGATAAACGAAGTGGTTTATTTTTACCAGTCTTTCCTTTTTCCTCTTTACTAGTCAATTGGGTGTGATAAAAACTTTGTTTTGTCAGATGTAAAAATGTATGATTGGAAATATATGTCATTGAGGAAAGTCATCTTAACCTAAATATCTTGGTAAAAATCTTGATCAAATATAAACCTTCTAAAACTGAAGGTTTTGTTGGACAAAAACAACATTAATTTTTTTCTAAATGCATCTTAATGTGGCAGGTTCATATGTTGGGTCATTTGAACAACCTTTTAGGTACCCAAAATGTCTCTGGTTCTGATGTACACTTACCAGGAGTTGTAAAGCCATTGATGTAGATCAGAGGACAAGCTGGAAGAGAAAGAGTGTTAAAATTATTGTAAAGTTTAATAAAAGTAATTCAGCTGATTACAACTAAACTTGCTGTGAATGATATAAAACACACGCTTTTTAGCACAGTGTAACAGTAAACTTTAAAGTTTTAACAATAAACTGATGGTTAACTTACTGGAAGTGGCTGTTTCACAGATAAAGGTGATCAGGTTATCCTGGATCTTGTCAAACGCGTCATAGTCATCCACGACAAACACATGTCTCTCACTGGGCTTGCTGCCGATCTGCCTCAACTCAGACATATCCACATCAGCCACACCAACCACGAACACACTGTAGCCTGTAGAGCACATCACACACATGAAAAACAAAGACCATTGTTAGGCTTCCAATAACCACAGGCAGTTTCATCGCTGTTGGGATTATTAAGGAGTTTATAAAATAAGCCACAATCTTTGGCTCTGATGGAACAAATTGAAGTTTGGAGGCTAAAAGGGAATTCAGATAATCTGAAACAGCTCTGCTACATACAGTACGCTCTGTGTGGACAATTCTGACCATAACACACGTGGAAGCAATTTGAAATTTTACACATACCAGAGTGCTGCAGCTTCTCTGCACTCTTCTTCACTTCATCCTGGGAGCGTCCATCTGTGACCACGACCAGCACCTTGGGGACATTCCTCCTCATGCCACTGTCTGAGGTGAAAACCTTCTCATAGACATGCTTCAGAGAAACTCCTACAGAGGGAAAATGACCACGAGAAATGAGATAGAACATGGACCATGGACATTTTAAAAAATAGATATGACTTTACATTTGTGATGTACCTGTCTTTGTGTTGCCTCCTCTGTAGCGGACACCCTGCAAAGCTGACAGCACAATGCCCTTATCGTGGTAGGTGTTCAGCTTGAACTCAGTCTTGGCGTCATCACTGTACTGGACGAATGAAACCTGTAGAAAGACAGCAAATTGTGTATTTAAAACAATTACAGAAGGAGAAAACACATTTTAACTTATAATCATAAAAGACCAGATAAGTATCAATGAAGCATTACTAAATAATTAACTGATCATCTATAAACCATTCATTGTCATTTATAAGTCATTAAAAACAAAGTCAGAAATGGTTTATTGATTCATTAGTAAGACAGAAAAGGGTTAAAATAAACAATCTGTGTGAGGTTTTACATAAACTTGTGGGGGGGGGAGCAAGTCATTTCAAGCATCATGTGAAGAATAAATCTTAAACATACTACAGAGCATATAAAACCTGCAAAAAAGCTTAATATACACTCTTAAGGAGCCTTAAAGGAAATATACTTTAGAATAACCACAACATAATCAACCTGGAACAAAAAGACAACAAAGTTCTTTATTCTGACCTGCATGCCCTTAGGACTGATTATATCAAATGCTCCAGTCATGCTCTTGACAAACTGGATCACTTTGAAGAAGCTCTCATCTCCAATACTCCAGGAGCCATCAATGAGGAAAACCAGGTCTGCCTTAGCGCCTCTGCACACTGCAATATATGAATAATAATGTTAATGCACTGTTATTGCCTGATATAATCAGGATTTTAGAACTTAACGGAAATCCCAAAGTTCCTCTCACCATCCAGGGCAGGAGGGACTGTTGCTGGTGGAGGTGGAGTGGGGGGCTCTGTTGGTACCTCTGTGGGTTTGACCACTACATGGAAACAGAACAAACATTGAGGCTGACAAGCTTAATTAAGGGCCTCGTAAAACCAAGAAAACAGTGTTTCAAGTAGTATCTACTGTTAGGCTTGAGGGTCCGGACATTTACATGCACAGTTAGGTCAAGCTACAGTATTAGTTTAGTTAGGACCATTATCTGTACAGCAGTTCCTTTAATAGAATTATGTCTGCCTCCCATACTGTGGGTAATAATTTCCCCCCCTTTTCTGACAATTATCATATAGTTCCCCCTGTTGACCTTGCAACATGTTAGCATTCTAAGTGCACAGTTGTGTTACACATTTATTAAACAGGCATAGTGTTTGATATCTTACATGTCCTCTCCTTCACACTGACTCCAGGTCCCTCCAGGTTTGGAGTCTGGGCATAGACGGTGGCATTGTAGAGAGTGTCAGGAGTCAAGCCATCAAAGCAGTGAGAACTTTCTGATCCTCGGACAGTGATCTCCTGTGCACCACCTTTAGAGGCTTAAGGAGAACAAAGTAAAATCATCCATGTGAGACAGATTTATGCTGTAAACAACTGCCTGAAGAAAACACTTTAGTCATATAAACTTTTACAATGTGACACTGACTAGAGGACTTACTGTCAAAAGGATTAACTTTGAGTCTGTAAGAGGTTGCAGCTCTGTGAGGGGCCCATCTGAGGCAGAAGGACTCGTAGCCAACGTTGTAGGTGGTCAGGTCTGTGACATTCAGGTACACTAGAAGGAAGGATTTGCTTTAGTTCATGCTGTTCTTTCATGACAACATCTGGTCGTCAAATCTACAAGCATCCATTTAATTCTGTGCAGATAAACCTGTCAGTCAAAAGCTTAATAGCACAATCAACATACATGTGGTGCCTTGTCCAATCAGAGGTTCACTGAAGCCTGTGCTGTACTGAGCCAGCACCTGGAGGTCATAGGTGGTCCCAGGTTTCAGGTTATGCAGTTGGTGGGAGGTCACATCTCCAACCATCACTTCCATATACTCATCAGTGCCTGAAAGGGGACAGTTACGGAAAAAAGTAAAGATACATGAAAATAAGCTCAGTTTTAATTGAGTATGATTCTACTCAAATAAGAGCACAGTCATACCCTCTGGCCTGTAATTGAGCTTGTATCCATTAACTCTGGATGGAGCAGGGTCCCAGGACACCCTGAAGCGTGTGTACCACTCGTCAGACACGCGAAGATTCCTCGGCCCAAGCATACCCACTTTGGAGACAAGACAGGACAGCACAGTCAACATTTTGCTTTGCCTCAGAGCAAAGAAGATGCATTCCAGGCAATTTCTTCATTATGGTAAATTAACTTTTAAAATGAGATTAATATATCTTACATGCCATTAACAGAATGATGGATTCAAAAACATCAAAGAAACTTTTAAAAAATGAGCAGGCCTAAGGAAAAGAGTGTGTTCATGATTTGTAATAGGCTTCTTTTGTTTAGGGAACTAAATTAGGCAGGACACTGGCCAGACTGCAGGCATGAGATTTCCCTCTGTGGAGTTCAGCCAGTTTGTAATTCCCTGGAAATGAGTCTAAGTTCTTTTGGCCATGGTGAGTTCCTCTAATTTCACCTCTCAAACAATCACCGAGGGCTTCAATCAATGATTCAGTCTTTTTAGATTTTCTGCTTTAGAAAGTATACTTTGAGTGTAGTGTGAAGTTAATATTTCCCCTATACAAATGACTTAAGGTCTGCACATATATTTAAATGTAAAGACATTATGGTTTAAATTACATGTGCGTCCATCTCCTTCCAGCTCTCCTCCTGGTCCATCACCATAGATGGCAGTCACTTTGATATTGTAGGGAGTGTCTGGGTCCAGGTTCTGCAGGATCACGCTGTTTCTGTTTCCTGGCACTGTAGTCTTCAAGACAGATGACATATCACATGAATTAGAAAAATAATTTAAAAACAAAATCCAGGTTCAGGGATTAATGAGTATCAATTAATCATCTGTAACAGTGGTGGTTTCCAAATGTTCCATTGGGACCCAACATGAAAGTGTCTTTGAAGGAAAAAGTTTAGAGTGAATGGAATTTCTGTGCAAATAAACATCAATTACTTTAATTTTACTGTATTTTACTGTGATAATGAGAGTATATTAGTCAAATCCTTTAGCTCTTTACTTATTTGTCTTGTTATCTTAGAAGAACAGAAGCAGTTTTCTTCCATAATGACATGTTAATGACTTAAGATCTCTAGAAACAAAAACAATTTACATGTTATGAGAATATGGTTAAATAAGATATACAGGTGCATGTCCTTCATCATTTGTTTCTGACCATCTAAGGCCCAAACTGCAAGATCTATCAGATTATTTCAATGTTTTTTTTTTGTTTGTTTTTTTTATTTGGGTTGTGATATCTAATTATGTTAGTGGCTGGTCCAGGCTGTACAAGTTAAAACCACCAGTTTACAGGGACATAACTGTGTATAATTATAAAGATGCTCACAAATTCCTCAATGGGGTCTCCTGTAGTCTGGGCGTAGGTGATGCGGTACTGCTGGACTGGACCATCGGCGGGTTCCCAGCTCACAGAGAGAGTGGTGGTGGTTGGATCATAAACTCGCAGATTCCTTGGGCCACTGCGGGGCACTAAGCATTGAAAATAGAAAAAAAGTTTATCTTTTTCATAAAACGTCTTTTCTAATCATGAGTGTTGTCTATTTATTTAGTATGAATACAAAGCTATAATAGAACTTGGTGCTGGCCACATGCTGTCACATGATATTTATGCCTTTAGTAACCAAAGTGGACAGCAGAAGTTTCCTCACTGACAATGGGCTACCATACACCTCAATCAAAAGTTAAGTACTTTTCCAAAATTTGGTTTAATTAATTGACAAATAGAAAAACATGTGAAGGGAGAGATGCTTCACATGAGTGATCTTAGAGCCTGCAAAAACACTGATGCCTGGATAGCTGTTCTCTCTAAATAACTTGTTGTTTAGGTTCATATCAAAATCTAAAAATATTCTCATTGGACGTGTATTTAATAGAAACTACAAAACAGATGCACTTTCTTACTAGCATCTGTTTTGTTTTAGAATTAACACAACTGTTTGATTGACTTTAAGCATCCAGTGTTTCTGTTGCAAATGACACTTTGCTTTGGAGTATGATACATTTAAGACTTTATAAAATGGCCATTGCATTGCTAACTTTGACTTTTACCAAACAATACAGAAAATGAATCACATTGTGTTTGGTGTTTTGGATTTCCAGATGGGATTGTGGGCTTGTGGGGATTGCTGTGATATACATGGCTTACATGACTCTGCTACAAGCATGAAGCTCCAATAAGTAGAAACTAACTGAGGAAATATGATAAAAAAGAAAAACAAATATGGAACATTTGTTCTGCTTGTGGCCTTGGATTCATTATTTCATGATCTTTGTCTGGTAAAGTGTGAACTGAAGCGCTGTATCTTCTTGAGTGATGTGAGACTTTATTTTGGCTTGCAGCTATTTTATCTAAAGTTTAGCGTTTTATCTTATACTTTGTTAAATGGAGTCAAGTAAAAGAGGGCAGATATGAGTTTTCTTTTTTGAGCTTTTTTACATTCGAGATTGACTTTTTATTCTATGTATTTAATAGCTGCCTAAATAAAATAAATGCCACAAACAACAAAAAAGCATCAGCTGATGTTTTAGTGATGGCTGTGTTGAAGTTGTGGTCATGAAAGTGTTCGTCTCAGCATTTTATTCTTGTATACTGGTTGCATCAGTATATAAGCCTAACCCTTTGGTTGAAAATGTAGCTATTAAAAGTGCAGGTTGCACACAAGGTTTTACCGTACATTTTTGATGGACATATCACTCTCTATACAGTCATGTGTATTCTGATGGCTTCCAAGGGTAAAGATATGTAGCTGTGATCCACTTCTGCTTTTTTATTCCTTAAGGCAAATAACAGAAAGTATTCTCTGCCTTGTCTATTTGTACACCTTATGGCACAGTAGAAAACACCCATTGTTGAACATGCAGATTGCAGATTATAAATTGCCCCTTGAAATTTGTTGAGTTCACCTCCTGTAAGTTATGATGTCTCTTTTGTTGCACAGGCCAGGGAAAGACAGACATGTGACATTAAATGTAAAAGATCAACAACAAAGTATAGATTGTTTTGTAGCAGACTCTAAAGATCCAGGTTCTTACATGTCTTTCCAGCATCACTGATGGTTGGCCCCTCTCCGTCACTGTACAGAGCAACAACTCCAACATTGTAATCAGTGTCTGGGATCAGCTGCTGTAGCACGGCTGTAGTTTGGGTGCCTGGTACCAAAACCTGAACAGAGACAATCAATATATTACAAATCAGGACATTGAGGGTTTGGGTTATTAGTTAACTTCTTAGAAAGTCAGTTAAGATGATAAGCAAATGTGTTCACGCCCTTAAAAACTCAACAGTCATGAGGTGCACCTGATACATCTTCTGTCTAACAAGCATAATCAAACCTGTCCCTCCTCTCCTGACAGCTGCTTGTGTTGTACATTACTTCTAACACCTTCCTCAGCCAACAGCCCCTTGCTGTCAGCACTAAGTGAAAGGAAGAGCAGAGTAACTCTTTGAAGTTTGACAGCAGGCACCGCGGTTTAACCCGGTCTGACAGTGATGACAGCTGATTACATAGGGGGCCAGTCTCCCCCTCACTCTCTCTTGCTGTAATAGTTATTTAGACAGAGTAAGGTAAGTGTTCCTGGAGGGCTCTGTCCTTGTGATAACCTCTGTGAGTGAGTAAAGTATGTGAGCAAATGGGTTGGTGTATCTGTTTACTGTCTCTCAACGTCACATGAGAATGTGACTTCAGTAGCCAGGCTGAAAAACGTCAGTTCTATTTCAACTCATTGTTTGCTTGACAAAATTTTATTGAAGAGCTGGTTAGTCTCAGAATTACATAATAACACAAGAGACACCATCAAAGCTGGTAAACTTTGCTACAAATCTCTATCTGGTGTTAAATTTGATAGTGCTGGTTGAAAAAGTCCACATTGTAGCTGACACACATCATTGTATCCAGCTTCGAAAAGACGTCTGAGCATGACACCATGACTCACAGTTCAACTTTATAACTTTATTGATATTTGGCGTGTGCTGCTGACCTCTTGGCCACGTAGCCCTTGCAAATGCAATCCTGATCTATATGGTATTTATCTGGTAAAATAAAGTTTAAATGAAAAAAAAAATCTATACACCTGTACGGGGGCTCCAACCACTGAGCTATGGACTGGAACCAGGCCATCCAGAGAAATATGTTATCAGTTTTATTTCCCATTTTTTAACGAACAGTCTGCAGTGTGTTTTATTGTGAAGAATAACTGGATTTTCTAACAACCACCTGTGTGTCTTGACTGTAAAACACTTAAAACAAAGGGTGTCAATCTGTCACAGTTGTGATTAGCGATAAAGTAAGACCTGAGATAAACTCACAGTTCAACCTGGTATATATTTGTATGTTTATACTGTGGCACTACATACTGAGCATGGTTCTGAACATACATGACAATGTGCAATGCATGTAACTAGAAGAAGCCCAAGAAATATGAGAGAACTCAGACTTTATACCACTACGATTTCCCGGATGTGACCCACAGTACAGATGAGAGAACAGCTCAGTGTTTGTAAGTACTTTAATCACCATCAGTGATAAATAGAGACATCAGATGAGCTGATGCTATTGACAAGTGGACGGAAATACACCATGAACGCTGTTTTCACAACATCTCTTCTTCCAAATTTCTGTTGTGAAATGAGTGATCATGTTCACTGTTGACGTTTAGTCTATTGGGTTTAGAGATGTTGCTTCAACCATTGTTGGAAATAGAGCTAGCCTGTTATTGTAACATTATTGTCTGCTCTTTCTCATACCACATAATCTTAATTAGATATTAATCTACTGAATAAACCAAAGTTCCACGAAGACAATGACACACTCAGCTAAAAGTGACCAGTTCAGATGGTCAACGGTTAAGTACTAACACAATTCTGGTTCCATTTAATTGTTTGGTGAAGCTAAAAGCCTCCACTGATCCTGCATTATGCCGAGGTGTGTTTACTAATGTTTGTGTTTATGACAAACTTTAACCAGCTGCTCTTTTAAAATATTGTCCACCAATAAATTGGTTCATGGTAAAAAAAAAGGCTGAAGTTGCCAAGCCAGGGCAGTCATCAGCCTATTCGGTACCTTGTCCAATTTTATTTTATTGCTCTGTGTTTACCTGAAAAACTAGATAGAACATGATCTGTGGATTGATACAAGTAGTGACTGTGCTATCTATCTGATAAAGATATTTTAACATTGTAGTTAAACAACAACAACAACAACAATGCGGAGTTTTATAGCTGATAGTCAATCATTTACAAATTCTAATGTACCATCAGGATGCTGTATAGAACAGCATGACACAAATTTGATCAGTTCTGATCTCTGATGGTGTCCCTCCACATCAGGAAGTTGTATACAGCCTGAGCACTCACATGGGCCTCAGGTGTCCTTCAGTGACATGTAACATAAGGGTTGTTAAGACTCTTTAAGGTTAAAAAAGGAAATTATTCTCATTTTTGTAAAGTCTCATACCACATTATAAATTGCGACTAAAAACCCTTGAACTAGTAAATGCCCCAGTCTTTAAAGCCCATATTTTGGTATACCAAGGAAAAAATCTGTTCTCCATAGTGCAGTCTTTCATGCAGATGCTGGAAAGTGTTAATGGTAAGATGTCAAGTAACACTTTAAGAGATGCTTGCACGTGACAGTGGGCACACACTGATGCCAGATGCTCCATTTAGTGCCAAGAACAGAAGTTGCACACAAAGGATGTCTGCTTTAATGAACACCGTTGTGGTTTAAATCTTTTGCAGTTTGTGAGGGGGAAGAATTTATCTGTCAGTAACTGCACACATGCATATATGAAAAACACTCACATGGACCATTTGGTAAACAGACTGCTGTTTTCTTTTCAAGCTTAAGGATAAGGCTGATGATAACTGATTGGCAGTGTTTAAAGGACAGTACTGTTGTGGACTTATGTAAATATTTTTTCAATTCACATGTTCTATATTGTACTTTTTCCCACAAAGCAAATGGAAACTCACCGACTCAGAAGGCCTGGCACCAGTCAGAGGTGCGTAGACCACCCGGTACTGCTGAACAGGGCCTGTGGCAGCCTCCCAGCGCACGTTCAGAGTGTTGGTAGTTGGGTTGAAAACTTGGATGTTTCTGACGGGGAGACGCTCCACTGCAGAGGCAGGAATGTTGGTTGGTGAAAGCGTAATAACAGGAGAGAGAGATAAGAAAGTAGAAGGTTAGGGTTAGGGTCAGGGTAAGTAAAACCCAAAAGAGTGATGAGTGGCAGATTGTTCTTAGTGGAGAGTGTTGACAGAGTGAGGTTAAATGTCAGCCAGTCAAGCAGCTTGCCCGAATTGGGTCGACAGATGGAGAGAGTGGATGAAACAAGTCAGAAAACACAAAAACAAAGGGAGTGCTGAGGTCAGGTAGCGACAGGTAAATGGGGAACAGGCAAAGGTTAAGAAATTAGGGGTTAAAACCATCAATTACTGAACAGCAACAACCATTAAAGCCTTACACAAACACATGTAGTGGTGTATCCCTGTTGGTATTTGTGTTTGGCTGTTTTTTCAGATGTAAGCAGCATGCTTTCTTAAAGTCTCCTGTTTCCACTCTGTTTCCACTAACTTATCACAACTTAAGTATTATCCCCTTTCCTAATTCATTACAATACAAACTTTGATTGTGCATCTTAAAGGTAGACAGACTCATCTTACATTGCTGCACAGAGCTACTGTGTCACCTTCACAACAGCAAAGAAGGAAACAGAATCAATAGAACTGCTACCTCTTCTTGATTTGTGACTTTTAATAACAATAAGAGGATATGTTTTGTTTCAGCTGTAAAACAGCATTCTATTAAAGGCAGAGGAGGGTTTGGATGTTCACAGAGCCAACAACGAGAGGCGTTTCATTAACGTGTTGGATAACCCTGTGTCATTGTGGCAATACTCTGACCATTCAGTGGTCAGCAGTGTCTCCTCATTATAGTATGACAAGTCAATATTTTGGACTCAGCTTGCTGACAACCTCGCCAGAAGGGATATGAAAAAACTATGTCAGGCACTAGGTAAAACCTCTAATGGAAAATCAAAACAACAGAGTAGGGCTGAGTCAAACCATGTGGAGAAAAAGCTGCAGTATTTAACACAAATGATCCAAAAACAAGCAGTTGCACTACCAGGCAAAAGTTAGAAATTGTTTGAGGTCTCTTGCTTTAAGTGACTGAATAGGGTGGGCATCTATATAAAGTAAGATCAGACTTGGTGTCATTAAGTATTCATCTGCAATGAAATCATAAAAGTATCTACAAGATATGATTACTTCCGTGGCCCTCCAAATTACAAAAGCCACCCATAGGTCCAGACTGCTTTAAAGGACAAAGCAGCCTAGTGACTACATGAGAACATTTCAATAAACTGGAAACAATGCCGCCCAGCAACCAACAGAGACAACTTTAAGACTCTATTTAACAATACAGCGATCACCAGGACACTTCCTCTCAGTGCCTTAGAGGTTAAAGAAAAGGATACACAAGGCGTATGTGCGGCTCTGTGTGAAGCTTACATTCTTAAAAAAACCAAAGCAGATGTTTGAAAGGCTTTGTGCCGCTCCTCATAATAACCCAATAAATGCAAGGGAAAAACACAGTGGGCTAAACACAGTGAGCGAGCTTCCGTACTTTAAAGTTTCACACACTGAAGTGCATCGCCTTGAAAGCTGCTTTGAGTTTTAAGGCACAATTAACAGGCACTGCCAAAACAGTTGGAGCACTTCTTTCAGTTGGATGACCAGAGATGACCCTTTTCTACAAAGCCAGAAGATTTTGCAGTTAAAGGTGCTGTAGCTGATATACTGTACATACATACTGTATAAAACGTTGTTTAATATGTCTGAGGAAAAAGCCACAGAACATGACAGACCTCTTCAACAAAGGGGAAAACGGGGGTAACAGTGGCAGGAATGGAGCATGACCTTCGCCAAGTAAGTTGAGAGCCATAAAATAGGATAATGCTCGCCATTCATTCCTATCCCCCCTTCTGTTTCTTTTTCCCCAAAGGAGAGCCAATTACTCAATAAATCCCCTCCCCCAGTCCCCCAGACCCGCCATTATCCTGACCACTACCCTTCATTCCAACCTATAAATGGACAATATTACGGTAAAGAGAGAGGACACACCATTATAATCCTGCCAACCCTGAGGAATTCCTTCCTACGCAATCACTCCACAAAATGCTGACTCATGTGCAGCAAAGATTACTGGGTTTGGAATTATGGGAGAAAGTGGAAACTATGTGCTCCTCTATGACGTTCAAACTGAGCTGACGGTGCTCAAATCCAGGATTTTTGGGGATGTTATACTGCATTTGTTGCATGTATAATGTGAATAAAGTTTTCATATTCTTAAGTATTGGTGTGTAACTCTTTTGGCTTAAATCACAGTTTTTGAAAGAGGCTGGATATGTTTAAAACAGATCAGTCATAAATGGCTGTTTTATTGAAGGCTCCCAACAGACGGTGACCACAAACCAAATATGAAGGCCTGTAAGTTCACTCTGGACATGACTGAAGAGGTTTCAAAGTCAAAGAAAATTCCCCAGATGTTATACAGCAAATCATTTCTTGAAATCCGTTTCACACCCTGATTAAGCTATTCTAAATTTTAAAGCGGCTTTCAAGTATGTTAGTCCTGCTCCTAAACATCCCTGTATGAATCACTATTTTATGTTTTGACTTTCAAGGCAGTGCTTACATGTTTTTCCATTTTCAGACAAGCGTTGGCCTTCTCCAACAGCATAGACAGGAGCAACGGTCACAGTGTAGACAGTATCAGACTGCAGGTTCTTCAGCACAGTGTTGAGGGTGCTGCCTGATACCTGGACCTGGGTAGAAGTATGCACAACGAGATCATCAGATTATGTCCAGCCACAAGAGGTAATGGTAACTGAGAAGAAAATTAAAGCAACAATGTGCAACTTTTCGCCTTGAAATTGTTGTTTCATGGTTAATTTAGCAATGCAGTATTTCTTAAGTTGAAATACTTCTTGAGCAAATACCTCCACCAAAGCATGTCTAATATTGTTAACCGAGTTATCATGGAAAATGAGGAAAATCGTCCTATTGGGCATTTAAAAGTTCCTGGATCAGCACCTAAATATTAGTTCACAACCAAACTGGAATCACTCCTTTCTCTTGAGATGAAAAATAATCCGCAATAACTGTCATCAAAACCCATCAAGAACTTTTTGAATTATTTTACTCACAGAAGGATGAATGGATGGACTGAAAAACAAACAAAAGGACAAACTCTGGTAACCTCCTTGGCAGAGTTAACAAGGAGAGTGGCATCTATTCTTTTCTTTCTAATTTAGACTTTATGCTCAGTCACTCACTCTTTGTCTTCTAGGCTTCATCAGCCACTGTCTTCCTCCTTCTTTTTGCCTCAGCCATCATATCAATTAATAATGAGAGGCTAACAGGCTTCTTTTTAGCTTAGTGTGGGCGTGTGAACTAGTGCAGGGAAGCACTTTGTGACCTTGGAAAACTAGCAAAAGCACCACCTTGCAACTGAGCAGTCACCAGTAAAATTTGCTGTAGTGTAACCTTTGAACCACTCTTTGGTAAACTTCAGAGTGCCTCAGGTGTAAGATGTGATTTGACTTGGGCGTATATGTGGAAAGAGACCTGTAGACAGGTAGTGAGGAATTTGTTTAGCTGCCTTGGACAAGATCTTAAGGCACTAACTGCTACAAGTTTTCGATATTAGCTCCGCCTGAGCTCAGAGAATTTTTTTGTTTCTTTGTTTGAACACACAACTGCGGTTTCACAGCAACAGTTTGGTTGCTTTGTTCCAGTTCAGTTGAAAATAATGAACAAATTTGAATATTTCCCTTGGATCGCTTCATGTTTACATGGCAGTATTTTGAAGTGGCCCAAATCAGACAAAAAGGCACGGCTGTCCTTACATCACTACATCGCAGCAAGCGTTCCTATGAACAGTCTACTTGTTACAATAGAGGAGGCCAAATGCCTTGTGACTGATTCTACAGATTGACATATTTAGTTAAACACACCCTACTTTATCAATGGAAACAAACTCAGAGCACAAAGTAGAGGGTTTAGGCTTTAAATGCTGATGTCTACAGCAGACCACAGAGGACTCAAGATATTGTATGTTGGTAACTTATCACTCTGTAGCACATGTAGAAGTGTCTCAGAGAAACTATCAACGATGCACAAAAGTAAAGAGCTTGTCCTTTTATGGGCAAAGTTTTTGTGGTTGATGGATTTAGTTCTGGAAAGAAACAAGTTTTTGAATCAGTTGATGTTGCTGAGTCATATGATGATGTGCTGTTGAGACGGTGAGTAATGTAAGTGTTGCAATTTTTATGGTATGTTGTGCCTGTGCACAGAAAGTGTCTTAATGAGAACCAAAATATTACTATTCAGTAGAACTTTGTTATAGTCTAGTAGCCATAGTGAAGTTAATATTACTACTACTGCTGCTTAAACTAATTTAGTAGTTAACTTCTCATTGTGTTTGTGCCAGTTGTTGGGTCAATTGTGTCCTCACTGCAAACAAACAGCTCAAGAGGTCGGTTGGAAGTGAGCCAAGGCCATCTCTTTCAGGTGAGCTCAGTGCAGTTGTTTGTGCTGAAACAGGGGTCAATTACTGGGTTTATTGATATTCAAACAAACCGTGCCTGGCTGAACAACTTTCTCAAGCAATCTAAATGTGTGAAAACTACCTAAGTGTTGATCACTGTTTGGACATGGGGAGAGTTTAAGCTACCAACTCTGCCATTAAGTCATGTCATGATGTATTTAAATAAAGCTTACCGTCTCCTCCTCTCCTCCAGCTGCAGGGACATAGAAGATCCTGTACTGACGGACATTTCCCTCGGCAGCCTCCCACTGTACATTCAAGGTGCTGGTAGTTGGGTCAGTCACCCTCAGGTTCCTAACGCCACCAAGAGGCTCTGGGATAAATAAGAAGTTTTGAGTAAGACTATATTTGCTCAGATGACTTTAAACAATACACAAGGAGTAGTGGGAAACAACTTACTGGTCTTTCCTACTCCGTTCAGCTCCATGCTGACTCCTTTGGCATAGACGGCCACCACAGTGATGGAGTATTCAGTGTCAGGTGTCAACTTGGGGAGCAGGACAGTGGTTTTCTTTCCTCCAACCTGGGTCTGTTTTGGGGAATAGCATGTTAGCTTCCTCATCTATTAAACTGGTAAAAGTCATCATCCTTGAAATAATTGTGCCTGTTCAATTCTGTACCTGAGAAGAGAAATGAACCAACCTCTGTTTTACATATTAAAAAGAATCGAGGACAAGACAGGCTACTTCCAGAACCTAAAGGCGCTTTTAAAAAATCCTGACAAAATGCATAAAACTAATATTTATGGGCGTAACATATTTTTACTGTATTTGGATAGTGGGGACCATTTCAGATAGAGTACAATCAATTTTGTTGGAATATCCTGATCAGCAGAATTTAACAGAGCTTCAAACTGTATTCTAAATGACTTACTGTTTCATTATTGTGGTATGATGGATGCATAGATTGTGTCTGCAGTGTGGGTTGGCTCCTTAAAGGGTTTGCATGGTTTCAATAACAAGGATCTTATCATTAAGAGCTTACTTGTCATGTACTGCATAAATCATACTTGGACAAAGCAGTTGTGTAAATAAACATGATAATGAGAAAAAACTAGGACAGCCTGAAGGCAGATCATCAGCTTCAGTTAATCATGAACTAAGTTTTATGGATTAACTGTTATTGAACTGGCAGTACATCAGACAATATTCAAATCTTAACCAATTTTTAGTTGACCAAAGAGGTTAGGACAGAAATGGACTACTTCAAGCTTATTATGTTATTATATTCTGAGTGCATACGCTTAACTACTGCCAGACAGTCAGACTGCACACCTGCCGTTTTTAGTCACAATTTTACAGTGGAGGGCCCACAAACTCAAGAACTCAGTAAACTTGATTGAAGAAGCAATATATGGAAGATGCTTGACATTACCAGCTGACTGTCCCATCTTGTTCTCTGTTTTGCCGCAAAATGAGCAAAAAAAGTATTGGGTAGCATAATGGCTGAGGAGACAAAGTATTTGTGTTTATGTGAGCTGTATAAAATATGTGTGTGTGTTGTTAATGATGCTGGGAGGTCCCTGTCATTTCAATCCAGCTGGCTGTACTGTTACAGGTTTTAGAACCAGGATCACAAGTATCTATTTAAGCTGTTTAATACTTACAATCTGATTGGGAGGGGCTTATTGATCAAACTTACACCTCATACTTGAGGATTACAGGGCAAATAATCTATTGCAAAAGGCCTCAGACTGTGTCATACATCCAATGATTGGGAAACTGGCTCTTTAAACTTTGGCTGTGTAACAAGCCTAAGCTTCTATGTTAACAAATGTACCATTAAAGGTTATTTTTTACTAACCGTGCCCACATCTGCACTTGAACAGTGACTTAGCTGTTTACTTGTTTAGATTTCATGTTATAAGTCTGATAATTGTCTTCATTTATTTAAAGTTAAAACAGCCTTTAGTAGCACCCCACTACACCAAAGGAGAACAAATCTGATCCATTTCTATGATGGGATAAAGACTTTTACTCTCCACATGTGTCCTAGGTGGAAGTCAATAACTGGATGGAAAGAATCCTACCTGAAAACCTTCTGTCTGTAAACAACTCAGAGGAAAAAAGTTCTGAATGTTTTGGACAAAACATTTAGCACACAGGCCAAGGTAAATCTGTAACTGATGGCAGAAACAGTCGGATGTCTGGTCCTAAAAGTCAGGGCTGGGGATGAATTTACTACGGTACTTCTAGCCAAGGTGTGGCAAGTGGGGACAGAAAAGTTCTTGATGGGCTGGGAGCATGTTTGCACGCGGATTTGAGTAAAATAAGGTATTCACCTGTGCCTTTATGCTTGTTTTAGTCATTTGAGAGTTTCTTTTATAAATGTATGGCTCTGTCTCTAACTCAAATGAATAACTCTTTTTGCTAAAAAGAGAAGGCAGAGAGATTCAACATTTGGCACCACGTAGGTTTTCTTGTAGACAAGAGCAAAAATGAGTGACAGACATTTCCGAATGCAGCTTCTTTTTCCAAACGAAATAATGCAAACCTCCCCAGACGAGTTTTACTCATTGAAATCTTGACAGAGAGTCAAGGCCATTTGGCTGATAATAACTTGTTAGCTTCCAGTTTTCCATCAACCTCCCAGAGTGATATCACACATTCAATCAGCATAACCAAATTCCATCAAGTACTTAGTGGGAGAACATTCCATTTTGTGTTAGAAGGGAAATTAATGGTCAATCTACACAGGAAAGGCTGAGCTGAAGTTGAAAAGAACCACAGTAGAATATTGCACTGAACTTCTGTCACAATCAATCACTAGCAGAGAAAATTAGCTTCCACCTTTCACTGCCCTCTTCAGTGTGACAAATGTTAGATGCCATCTGGACTTTATTAAAAAAGGTGAAACAGAGTGTAATAATAAGCAGGTTTGAGAGCGCAGCCACTCTGTACCATACTTTACACTAAATCTTCAGCATGTAATATAAAACACCTGCAGCAGAGTGCCCTGTCATTAGACATACACTTACCTGAAGGGGAAAGTGCTATCAATTTTATATGTGCAAGCACACATTACTGGAAGATGGCCAGAGTTCCTGGGAACCATCACAGAAGAGTGCAGATAGATGTTTAATCTCTGGCGGATCTGTTTACTGTCTCCTTTGGCTGTTAAATTACCAGCCCCACAAATATTTCAAGTAAACTTTTTACAACATTTAATTCCATCCCTCTTAAGCAACTTCTAACAGCCAATAAATGCCAAGCAAGTTTGGATGAAATAGATTCACTGATGTTGGCTGGAACATTTCACAGTAATTTAAGAAGCTTATCGGTGAGGCCATCAACGTGTAGTCTTCTGCAGGAGTGTGTGCAAAAGCACCGCTAAGCAAATCTTAGCCTTGTGTTGGGAAGAGATGTAATGAAAAATGTTTGACAGAAAACTGAAATTGAAGATCAAACTTTTATCCAAAAAGTCTTTTGCACTTGAGCAGAGCAGCCAAGATGTGATGACCAGCAGGATGATTTTTCAAACTCAGGAAATATTAAGAAAACTTAAGAAGATTTGTTCAGATTAATGCTGCCATATCTCAAAAACAGATATTAAGATTTGACTTGTAATTCATGAAAATAATGCTGCCAATGGGTAAGTCTTGAGATTTACACATTGTTTTTCTAACCTTTCTTTTTCGCTATGGTTTATCATCCTGAAGGAAAGAAACATGTCTGATGATTGGATGTAGGCCTTGCTCACACACTGGTTGGATGGGATCTTAAGTAAAAGCAGTTTTTTGTGTTTTGGTCTGTCACACACACAATGTCCTAGCTCACTAAAATGCATGTCTTAGAGGGGTGAAGATTTTCATGGTTCACTTTAAACAGGAAACACTGTGTTTGTGCCTGAAATATCACATTGTGTACCAGTCTCTCCTCTCTAAGATGTCCAAGTGCAAAGCTGATCTGTTTTTATTTGTATATGTGGGCTTTTAATTCTATAAAAATAGACTATTAGGACATAGAATGGTGCTTCGAAAGAGTTGATGAACAGACTCCTCAACAAACTGTGAAGGTTGTTGCTTCATAAATCACCAGTAACACAAACCTCACCAAGGCCTGTGGATTAGGACATGATCCTGTTTTATGGTCTCAAGAGTAATTGTGTTATCTGACAACCCTAAGCTGCCTGTGTCTGTGTTTACCACTGTTACAACAGATTTTGAAACCACAAGAGTGCTCACAAGTGCTTTTTTTCTTTTTTCACTATAATACCAATACCGGTTCATCAGATATGTCTTTAGTCTAAATTAAACAAAGAAATGTTAGCAGAAAATATCAGCTGACACAAGTTAGCATGATCATAAGCTACATCTTAACATCAATGGTTCTGTGGAATAACTTTGAAACTGAAATTGTCATTGCAGCAGTCAATAACTCAGTATAACTCATGTCAGGGACATTGTCAAATGGTAATGGTGGGTTGATGTGTTTTTCAGGAGGTTGGAGGAGGATGAAGATGTTTTTAAAATTTGTTGAATGTTAAAATAATTTTCTAAAATGGTGGAGGAAAACCTCTGATCTATAAAATATCAATCTATCAATGCGCAGGGCCTGAACCTAAAGAGCCCATGAATGGCAGTTTCTCCTGTTTAGTAAAAAGAGAGTTCCAAAGAGGCAGGCAAGCTAAGGAGTCAACGAGTAGAAACAAGTCTTCATCCTATACAACAAACAGAGATTTACGTGTTGGCCTGTTTGTTACTTACAGTCTGGGTCTTGCCTCCAGCTGTCGGGACGTAAGTGATCTTGTAGTTCTGGACGCGTCCTGGAGCTGGGTTCCATCTGGCGTTCAGGGTGGTGGTGGTTTCATTGAACACAACCAGGTTGGTGGGAGGTCCCTGAATTACTAGAAAGTGCATGCACATATGCATAATGCAGTTACAACCATGTCAAAGTGTTTCTTCATAACGCATGGTCAAGCACTTTTTCCATGGTTTTCCTTGAAACATCTTTTAAAGACATAGTCCTTGATATCTTGAATTAAAACTGGGATAAGACTTGAAGCGCTAAGACCAAGATAGCATTGATACCATCTGTTGAGCATGCCAACACTGTTGGGCCTGTGAAAGTCTGCTCATTTTAAGGTGTCCTGGGACTTATTAGTCAAAATAATTCTTGTTGGTGCCTGTCAGTTTGTTGATCACTGTGAGGATCACTGCCAGTGGGCCGCATTGTGGCAATTGTACGATACTTTAATTTGAACAATTCCTGTTACTCATTGTTGATCTTAAGAAACAAAAGTAATTGTATTGCATTGTGATTTACATATTTCAACTCAAATAACATTGGAATGCTTAATTTAACTGGCCAAAGAACAGAGTACAAGCCGCTTTTAGAAACTTTTTAAATGCAAGTTAAGTTTTTACTGTTTATATTTAAAAACATTGTTCCTATTAAATTTGTAACGCTCATTAAAGACACAGTTACAGTCAATCACAGCTCTATTCAAACAGAAATATTGCTATTTGTAATGCTTTCCTGGCAGATTTTGTCATGTTTTCCCTGTATACATACATATATTTTTATATTTTAAATTGCCTGGCGGGTCATACCAATGGGGTAAGGGCTTCTAGTTGTCCATTCCTGGTTTACATGATAATTTTTGACAACAAAAAAAATTCAGACTAGACAGCCTTCTCATTTGAGTTAATGTTCACTTCACTTCATGGTTTATTACCATTACCTGAAAGTCTAGGACTTGTATCAAGGAGTGCATCTTTAAAGATGAAAAGACAAACCCTGTCTGGGATTTTGTCTTTTGTGAAGCAGTGATGGATTCTCTTGAACAGCAATGGATTGATGAAAAGATGAAAATGAATGGATTGATCAATGCATGGATGAGTGGAATAGAGATGAATGGATGGACATAGCATGAATGATGGATGATGGATGATGGATAATGGATGATGGATAATGGATGATGAAATAGGCTTGTAAAAAAGGGTTGAAACACCTTTTTTGCATAGACATGCAGCACTGAAATCCTTCTTTGACTTTTGACTGAATAGGGATATATATTCAGAAACAGCCATGGGATGATTGGCACAGTGAGATGATGGGTATGAATAATGGGATGACTGGCATGGACATTGGGATGACTGGCATGGACAGTGACACAAACAGAGAAATGAACAGACACATAATAAATGTATCATGTGTCACTTGCAGTAAGCACCATTGGAGCAGTGGATGAGTTAAGGCCTTGCTTGATGATGAAATGATGGCTTTCCAATGGTTGAGGTAATAAAACATGCTTCTAGCATCCAACATAAAAAGCATCCTCTTGTTTTACCCAAAGGATACTTACCTGTGCCACTACCACTACCACTTTGTCTGGGCACTATAGAGGCAGAAATAGAAAGGTATAATGGGCATACCCTTTGCTGAGAGTTTCACTTGGAACACTTCCAAAAGGTTAAACTAAAAGATGAATCACTGGTCATTGCAGAAAAAAAATCTGTTGGATAGTTCAATTAAAGAAGAGGCAACAATTTTGACTGTTCATCATTGTAACTGAGCTGCTGGGGCATGTCTTACATGTTCTCTCTGTGCCCAACAGGTCCTCGCTCTCTGATTCATCGGGATAGATTGCAGTAACAGACACATCGTAGGGCGTGTCTGGCTCCAAGTTCTCCAGTAGGTGGGTTGTCTCATCATTGTTCAGAATCGCCTGATGGAGAAAATACAAAAACAACACAAGGTAAGGTGCTTGGCTTAAATTTCAGCCAATAAATACCAAACAAGCAACAGCGGGACCATAACAGTTATTAGAACTGGACTGGTGCACAAGTCTGTTTTGTAGATGTTCTCTCAACCTCCTCTGCAGGATGTTTATAGAGAAAAGCCAAGTCACTTTCTGTGAGATTCACTGAGAAATATCTGCACTGATTACAAAATATTCATGCATCATGAAGAGTATTTTTTCTCTTACATATTGGAAGTTGGTGTCTCCCTTCTTAGTCCAGCCAATGCGGTACAGAGCCACATCGGGGGCTCCGTGCTCCCAGGTTGCTCTGAAACTGGTCTGAGTGACTTCTGAGAACTGCAGGTTCTTTGGAGCAGGAACAACATCTGTAGAGTTGGAGATCATTTAGGAAAATTACGCTATATTATTAGACATGGTGAACTCATATTTTTAATATTAACTTTATACATCTTATTTTTAGGCGCCTTTCACAGTCCTTAAGGCCACCTTTAAGCGTAGAGTTAAAAAAAATTAAAAACACTAAAGTATCAGGAACAAAAGTAAAAAAACAAAGAGGAATCTGGCTAAGGTTAACACAGTCAAACTCAGTATGCATGGTTATTTGTCGACAAATAACCATACACACAGGCATGCAGCAGGCATGTAGCATTACTTTTAAAAAGGTGGCAAACAGGACAATCAAATCTACACTTTATGTCAAAGTTACGACAACACTTATTTCTTACCAGTTATTCCCTCCCCCAGCATGGTCTGACCAGGTCCCTCATCATAGATGGGAGTAACAGCCAAGGCATACTCAGTTTGTGAGATCAGGTTGTCCAGTACTCTGGTAGTAACAGGTCCCACTTCCAGCTGAAGAAGAAAAACATTGTCTTTATAGATCATTACATGAAATCCATATAACAAATATATAGCCCTTTGGAAGTTGTGCCAAATGTTGGAACAACTTCAGCTGTTTTTGTCTTTGGTTGGATTTTGCCAAGACTCATGAGACGTTAATTCCGTTCACAGCACGGGTTTCCTGGAACACTAGTGTGAGCGGGAATTTGTTGCTAATGAGACTAGTAGGAAACTTGACTTGGAGGTATAAATCTGCTTGTTTTTAAGGGAAACATGTGACCAATCTCAAATCAAAACAACGTAAAAAAGCAACAGATTTTAACCAAACACCTGTATTTACCAAAGCAACATCCCACTGTTTTTACTGCTCTTGTCCCCATTACGTTTTATAAGATCAATTTGGCTAATTGAAATCAAGGGATTAATTTGAAACACTCATTTGCTTGAACATTTCCTTGTGTTTCTTAGGTCCTCCACCTTCACATTCATTTTGAGTTTCTAGACGCTGCATCTGTCTTCCTGTATCGTAAAGTTAAACAACAACTCTTTACCTGAAATAAATGTGGGAACACGTCCACCCTGCTGTCATTCGGGCTCTATCACATAATACATAAGCTTGTACATGACATTCTGCTACTTTCGAGGCAGAATAAGCTCCCTTGTCCCTCACAATTGATCCCTGACATTCACAACTTGGCAATCTGAGTGACTTTCACATGTGTGTTTCCATCGGAGAAACTTTAAGGATCACCTCAGTCTGATTTATGGCAAAGGAAGCAGCAAAGGCAAACCGCAGAGCTTACGACTGAAGCCCATGAAGTCCCAAAGGAGGGACACATGGCCATAAAGCATTTGTCCAGCCCCCGGTAACAGAACCTCGCATTAATCCCTGCAAAGCTGTGTTCTACGAGTTTCATAACCTTTTAATATGACTCCAAAACATTCCCTGATGTCCATCCAGCCTGCTGCAGTTTCCATTATGAACTTTAGGCCAATATATTGAGAGATCAGTCAAAAATAGTGATATAAATTCATCACCATCAAATCTAACATTTTTTGCAGACCGCAAGAGATGAAAGCTTGACAGAAAAAACATCAGTTTTGGGCTGATTAAAACAAATGGTGACAACTTGTTTTGAACCAGTCCTACCTCTTTAGGCTCTCCCTCCTCAGGCTTGTAGGTGATGAGGTATTTAAGAACGGCTCCGGGAGCAGCATCCCAAATTAGCCTCATGGTGCTGTGGGTGATGTCACGAACCCTCAGCTCACCTGCAGGTGGCAAGGGCACTAAAACAAGAAGAAACAAGAGTCAGTTTTAAAGAAGTGCCAGGTTTAAGCACTTCTTAGACAATGGGCCTCATTAACCAGTAGTTTGTAAGAAGCAATTTGTGCTTTAAAAACACTTTATGCAGTTTTAAAGCAGTTTTGGGCATTTGTGTTCATTTAAGTACAAAAATGAATTAATTATGTCTTTATCCATTATCATGGGGTCTTAAGACAATCTCAGTCACAGGTGGGTTACACCCTTCAGAGCCAAGAGGTGATGCTGAAATGTGTCCCCAAACATGAAAGTTAGCATTAGCGTCTTTGTTTTATTCTCTTAGGGATTCCTGAATGTTCTTTTCAGATAAATGCCCAAATAAGGTCCATGGAGAACACACATATGCAAGATTTAAAAAAAAAATTCACAACATGAAACACATCTGGAATTGCTCAACTTGTGAATTTTAAAGCCTTATTATGTCCTTCAAAATATGGTTGCTGACAAACTGCCACCAAGGTCTACAAAAATGGCCATGGACCTAATACATAATCACCTTTCAATGTTTTTTAAACAATGTGGCAAACACACTGCCACAGCCATGAGTACCATTGTCATCAAGTCACACTAAGAGGAAATTTTTGGTAACACAGATATAAGACTGGAGTGTGAAACAAGCACAAGCCTCCAGTTTTCAAGGACATGACATTCCTCACCCTAAAACATATGTAAACAGTTGTGCTGTTTAAAAACAGCCCCTAGCCAACAAGGCTTTTTTTCCCAAGTAACTTTCAGAAGAACAAATTTAAGATAAACAACAAGCAGATACTGGTGAATGAGGTCCAATGTCTAATTATCGCCTGTAACCAATAAGCACTGTAGCTGATTGATGAGATATTAGTTTCATGAAACTACATACATGTGACTCCCTGCTTGGTCAGTGGTTCACTTGCAGACTCCCCATACAGTGCGAACAGGGAGAGCGTGTAAGCTGTGTTGGGGAGTAACTTCACCAGCTGGACATCAGTTGTATCCCCACCAACTCTGACCTGCAAGGGGACCAACCAAATAAACAACAGAAGGTCAGAAGAGAAGAAGGAGATGACAGAGGCTCCTCAGTGACATAGACACAGACGTTTGGTGGGAGAAATATTTTGATTGCAGCACATCTGCTGATTCCAGTTTTAACCCACTGGGTTCAACACCTCATAAACAAATGATGATGTTCCCTTGGCAGACTGAGCTCATGGTTCACCCACCTCTTTGACTAACAGCAATCCTCTGTCTTTTCCCTTGCGTGCTGAATGGACGGGCAAACACTGGTGGCTTTGTGAAATGCCATTTTAAGCGAGACATCTGAAACTTGTCAAAAAGTGCTGACAGTGCGCTCCATTTCTTGGTCATTTGTGGTCATTCGTGGTGTTTGGCACTGTGTTCTGTGTATATAAACTCAAGTAAACATGCAATTGTGTCCGCCCATAAACACGTGTGAATGTGACCATTTGTTCTTTGTTCATATCTGGCGAAACTTCAGCTGGCTGGCTGAATGTCTTTCAGGTTCATCTTGGTCTTTTTGACCTGTGATTTTGTTCATTATTTTAGTTTAATCCTTTCAATTTGATCATGGTAATTGCCTACTTTTCATTGCTAATCGTGGTAAACCTTCAGAATTTTGGAATTCAAAACATTTTTAAGAACATTAAATAATATGAAACAATTATTACCAGTGTCTTAATCAAATGAACGCAATGAGATTTCGATCATGAGCTTGACTTTTAGAGTTATTAATTAACGATGCACTAATGTGGGAATGGGAGAATATGTGCCAAAATGATACAACGATGTCCTTTGATCTATTAATGTGACAGAATTTAAACTTTCTAAGAAAAGATTTTATGATAAAGAGACTTTTGTTTTTTTGCTTAAAATTTTTTGTTTTAAGCCAAGAAAACTTTACTTCCCATCAAGATAAAAAAAAAAACAGTGGTTTAAAAGAAAGAAAGTGACTTCTGGTTGCATCATTAACTAAATAAAGTAAAAAAAAAAACATGTACTGGTAAAATAGTAAATAAAAATAACAAAGGGGACAGTAAAAACTGAAATATTTGATACCTCAAAATGTCATGTGTTTTTACTGGTAGATTTGCGTAATGAGCTATTCAAAGTTAAAACCGATTCCTTCCTTTTCATTTTTGTTCAAGCAGTGATCACGCTTTAAAAACTGTAGCTCCTTCACTCTGGAATATTCTGGCTGTGTTAATATGCACCGCTGACTCTGCTTAAAAAAAGTTAAAATTAATAGTTTAATCAAGCATAACGGGTGAACATGTGCATATAGTCTTTTACTGTACAGGTATACATTTATTATGCTAGATCCTTGACTGATTTAAGTGTAGATAAGTGGGGTTGAATGACCACTTTCTGTATCTGCTTTTAGCCTTGAGTTCTGTTCTTTCTACTGTAGAGTACTTGTGACCCTTGTCTATGTAATAAAGTGCTTCATAAATGTAATTTAGTTACTTATTAGAAAATGTGAGTAGATTTAGCTGCTGCATCTAACACTTTACCAATACAATAGCATCCATCAATGTAATGAAAAAGAAATAAATATGCGAATCTTTCACCAAATCCCATCATTTTCAAGAACTTAACACTGACAGATTTAGTTGAAATAATTGCTGTAAAAACATTATACCATCTTCATTTTTTATTGAACTTTAAAATGTGAAGTTTGTGAATCTTGCCAAATATTTTTGCTTGTTGCCTCATGAGATGTGCTTACTGTATTGGTAAACGTTAATGATAATTATTTTGAATAAAATTACCTTAGCAACTGTCAGTGCAACTACAAATAAATATGACAATGACAATTATTCCAGCTAGGTGAACAAAACCTGGACTTTTAAATTACATGTTAACATGCTGGTCCAGCTGAATTAGGACTAAATCAAGTTTCTTGAATTTGAAATAGCAGCAAAGATAATGCAGTTGCAAATCAATTTCTTCTGTATGAATACATCCCAGTGGGACCCAAACTGGACTCTGCCTCCTGCCTCTGTGCAAGGCCTTGGCCCAAAAGTCACACAGCATAACTGCTGAGAAAATCAGAAGTAGTTTGACCATCTTTCCTTGGATGGCACAATAAGCTGAGAAAAACATGGATCGTATTTTGGAGGTGGATCCAGTAGTATTTAGCGGATACATGGCATATTGTAACCTTACAGGTTAATTTCTCACATACTGTCTAACTTGAAAGAAAATATCTATTTGCAGACCCACATTAGGCCAACATTTAAAACCTCAATATTCAATCTGTCAAAGACTCAATATTACCCCCTGCACAGGAACAAAGACAGTAGTTTAAATATTCAGCTGCAGCTTTGACCTCAGACTGATTAAAGTGTTCATGTAAACATGTTGGCCATGTGCTGTCAGGGTGTTGTCTCTTACCTCCTGCTCCACTGTGGGCTGAGTGGCATTGATGGCGCTGTAGAGCAGCATGTAGCCAGAGGCACCCCTCACTATGTCCCATCTCACTCGCATGGTGGTGGTCTGCTCATCATAAATGGTCATGTCCTTCACAGCAGTCAAGGGCACTAGACAAAAACATGCAGTGATGTTAGGGGCAGTTTAACAAATCCAGATAGTCCTGAAGTTCTTGTGAATGTGAAACCGAAGTTCTCAGGCTTTTTGTCTGCATTCCAACATGTTAATCTTAACAATCACTGCTGCTTTGTAAAAACTTTTATTAACACTATATAAATCTGTTGAACATTTGCTACCCTGGAAAGCTCCAATAAACTGCTATTAGAAACAGTCGAAAGAAACAAAGAAAAGGCTGAAATTGGGCTTGTAGCATAGTGTTATCAAGTGCCCTGTAATCTGTATCCCTCTGCAGCTACAAGTTAAACACTATTGCCTTTGATAATTTGGCAAATGGGGACCACACAGGAGTCACAATCAGCGAGGGCATAAGATCTGTAATGCAACTAAGTCTAAGAGATCCTGTGCTATTCTACTCTTTGTCAAAGTAGAGCCTGAAGCATGAAGATTGCTCAAGAGGTCCCTTAATTTTAAACTTTTGCCTCGTGACAAATCAATTTATCTAGGTCCCTTAATCGTGAAAGCTTCTTGGATGGAGGGTATACAGTTGCAACAGTATATACAAAGTTTTGAAGTCTGTCATGAAAGCCAAATGGCTTAGTTAGAGGGGTTTACATTCCCACTTTCATTTTTCACCATATTTGCACTATTATAAGGGATCTGATCTAAATCAAATGACACTGCCTTGAAGCCATGTGGAAATGTCATACAAAAGGACATACATGTGGTCTCGGTTCCAGCCAGAGGCTCGCTGCTCTCCTCTCCCACCACTGCGTAGACATTCACCATGTACTTTGTCAGAGGGTTCAGGCCTTGGAGAACAACTGTGGTCTCTGGTGCATCCACAAACACCTGATGAAGAGTAGGAGGTTAGACTGTTGCAAGCAGAGGAGTTTCTTGTGAGATTCTGAGGCATGTTTTGTTATAACACTGGGATTTGTGTGCTTGTAGATATGCTTTCATTGAATAAAAATATAAAGTTTGAGTCTTAAATCCAAATCTTAATCTTGTGTCATGAGTATTTTGTAAAGTATTCAATTAAAACCAAATAATCCCTCATACAAACTGCGTGTGTTTCTGTTCCAGATCCATAAACAATAATAAATCGTCTCCTCCATGTTAACTATTAAACAAACCCACAGGGAGCCCTACATAAACAGACATTGTTTTTTGTAATAAGACTCAGACAGCAAAAATGCATCTTATCCACAAACAGTGGAGCCAGAACCCTGCTTGCCAAAGTGCTATCACAGAGTCATTATTTGTCCTCTAATCCTCTAAACTGTGTGTTTTTGTTTCGCTGCCCTGTGTGAGATCGTAATGTAATCAGACACCTAAACAACGAGAGGCCAAAACAAACAGGAGGCTGGAAATAGAGGCTTGAGTGGGGTTTCCCATTACTTCCAAAAACAGTAAATCAAGTCAACCAAAACAACGTCCACACATGGAGATGCTCTATGCTATAAACAACTTAATTAAGGATTAAATAACTAGCAAGACGGACATTTTATTCTACATTATTGTGAGGGGTTTGCTATACCTGTAGCGGGGCTCCAGATACAGTCATATACTCCACACGGTACTTTTCCACAGGGTCTTCAGGGGCGGTCCAGGTGGCTCTGAAGGACTCATGGGTCACCTCTGATGTTACCAGGTTAGTTGGAGCATCTGGTGCACCTCCTGTTAAGATGTTAGCATTTAATAAAGGTTGCTTTCAGCAATGAACTTTAAAATATTTGTAATTACTTTCCTGCATCAGAGCCAAAGCTGATAATCCCTCATTTTAAAACAGATTGCAAAGAAGCAAAGATCATGTTTTCATGTTTACACTGACATATATTAATGAAAAATGGACATGGCAACAGACAAAATCATCTCTGTTTACTCACATGTCCTAATTTAACTTCATAAAATTACAGCACTTGTAGGAACACTATAGCCACATCCTCAATGAGGAGCTTTCCCCCAGAATCCAACAGAAGAGGGTAATTCCCTTCTTTCTGAGGACTAACAGGATAATTAGAGGAGAGGCATCAATTTCTGAAGATTTGAGTGGTGCAATCCAAAATTGGCCAGACATGCAAATATCTGATAATCTGTCAGGGCTACACGATTATCAAATGTCATGGACGAGAGGATATTTTGCAATTCATAGGTTTTCTGTCTTTTCAAGTACAAAGTTCAAGAGTGACCGCCCACTTTGTTGGCAGCTCTTGTTCCCAAAGCAAATTTCCCAATTCAAATCCCCATGACATTTTAGAAAATTCTTAAATCAATCTGTTTAAAACTGGAACTCAGTGTCAGCTATCAAAATACTTGTGAAGAAGCAACTTATTTCAGCACAAAAGTAGGACTAAGAAAACACAAAGAAGTATACATAATACAAAACCGTATACATATTTTTAAACTACAGATCCCACTATCCATTACAATTAGAAATTGTTCTCCTATTGATGTAAGGGGAAATGTTGCCTCCCTAAGATGGGAAACACTCCCTGAGCCAGGGTTTGTTCAGTCCATAGTCAGCTCCAGTGAAGGAGACACATCTAAGCATTTCTGTCAAACCCCTGCGAACATAAGAGCAAAGGCCTGGAAAACCACAGCTGCATCCATTTCTGAAGAGAGTGGTCAGACACAGCTCATGAGCAGGACTGAAACGGAGTGGTTTAAAAATAATCAAATATTTTGCATTTGTGAGGATTTTTTGACAAGACACTTAAAATTATGTCATATGGAGATCTGGTACCAGTGTAAACTTGCTGAATGAAATAAATGGGCCTCCAGTGGCATGAGAACCACTTAGCCCTAAACTATGATGATGCGAGATGTTGTTGTATTTCAGCACAAATCTCACCTCACAAACATTATTTTAATCCAAACTGAACTCATTTTTTTTATATTTTTAAAGTAGTAGATAATGAATACTATTTTAAATCAAACCCTTTGCTTGTCCAAATGGAAGGTGTCCTGCAACCTTTGGTCTGGTGTTACACATCCCCTGAGTGGTCCTGACCCCAACTTTGAGAACCACTTCTACAGGACTATGAACTGTCATTTTACACTGAGGCAGTCATGGCAAATGTACAATGGGGGGGGCTATGACTTGGGTAATACTCAAACATACTGTTGGATGAGATAAACAGGAGTTTACTTCTAGACTCACTATAGACCTCTTCATTGTTCCTCAGTGATTTATCTTTTCCACCAGTCAGATCTGAAGATATTTCATTATAAGCACACAAGTACCTGGGCCCTTGACACTGTTACAGAGGTTGTCTGTAAGGCTGTCAACAATATCCAACAGGAAGGAGAAGTCAGCCACGTTGTACATGTGGATCTCATCAGGATCAGTGGCAATGGATCTCAACTCATTCTCATCAGCATTCTTCACACCTAAAAAAACAGTCATCATATAGAGGTCAGAACAGGACATTTTCAGTGTTTAAATCTGTGTGAACAAGCTCAACAAATCTCATCTTACCAATAGCATAGAGCTCAATGCCCTGATCACGCAAGGCCTGAGAGTTGATGTTGACATCATCCTGGGATTTGCCATCAGTGATCAACACTCCGATTTTTCTGGCACCAGGTCTCATCCCCACATTCTCTTTGAAATTGTTCTGGAGGAGGTAGTTCAAGGCCAGACCTGCAAAGGAGACATCATGAGCACAAAATAAACATTGCCTTGGTGTCTAAAGATGCAGTATTGCATCTCTTAATATGAGCCATATTTTAAATATATTGAGCTATGTACCAGTTAGGGTGTTTCCTCCTTTGTAGGGCAGGTTAGCTATAGCTTCCAGAAGAGAATCTCGAGTTCTATGAGCATCCAGGTGCCATTCTGTTTTGGGGTCTCCACTGTACTGAGCAAGACCTAAAGATGCAAAAGGTATATTGTACAAATGCTGACATCTGTACTTTCAACTTTTCAATATATTTATTAACAAAATCAGATGAGTTTATTTTATTTCTTACATATGATGCTCAGACTCACCAATCTGGACCCTATCAGGACCAATGTCAAAGACTCCAACCATGCGGGCGATAAAGGCACGGATAGTCTTAAAGTTCAGACGTCCAATACTCCAAGAGCCATCCACCAGCACCACAATGTCAGCCTGTGCTCTTGTCCTACACTGTACACCTGATAGGCAAAAATCTCAGTCTTAGTAGGGTAAAGGGGAAAAGTTCATATCAAATATGTGGAAAAATCATGGAATAATCCATGTCAGGTTATCATGTGCAGAAAATGATGTGTGTGGTCTATTGTAATGATGAAAGGGGTGTTCGAAAGGTGGGAGAGGTAAAAGAAAGAAAAAGACAAGAATTGTACGGCATACATATAATTACAAGCCTTGTGTTCCACTGAAATAATTAAAAATCACCCAAAGAAAAAAAAAACATAATACACAGAATTAAGTATGACATTAAATATTTTATTGACAACATGTTCTTTTCCAGGTGTTGTAATAATCATCTTCTTTCTTCTTTTATGTCGCGGCAGTATTTCTGTCAGTGCTGCCTTTCTAAATCCATGAGTCTCAGGGAAAATCAGAAGAGCACAACTTTAATAGTCTGTGACATATCAAAAGCCTCCATTGGAGAGATAAGTGTGCCCTCCAGAGAAACATGGAAATATTCAGATCCTGTTTTCCAAAACATCTCTGTGATGAAAAGGAAAGCTTCTGCTTCTCGGCACCTAAAAGAGAGCTGCAGATGTGCACTGGAGAAAGGTAGATGTTACGCTAACTGCCACTGTCTGCAACTGAAAACAGGTTAACATATTTGATTTACAGATTGTTTGCTTACAGAGGAAACTGAAACCCCACCCTCTTTGCAGACAGCCAGCTGTCAAGCTTCCAGTCATGCTCCCAGATGGAAAAGACTACAATGAAAGTCTGCAGAGGCACAGAAATATGTGAGCTAACACACTGAGTCTCCCTGGAGGCTGGTCTGTTATAGGTCGATCAACAGAGAAAGAAAGTACACCAGTATTACTCTGAACTTTGAACGGTACTTTTTGCTATCTAGGATAAAACTGTCAGATTTGCTAGATTGTTGTTAGGTTTATACTTAATGTAATTTAAGATTGATTTTTGCTAAAGTAGGATGAGGAAAAAAGAGAACTAAACTTAAATCTTGTGCTAGATGGGACTATAAAACCGACGGGCACATTCTTTAACCTGTTCAATTCTTGTTTCCTCTCAGCTACAGAAACCATTAAAATGTTTCAGATTTGAACCGCAATCATTCAAAGTTTAATTTCTACTTTAAAAACTTTTCAAAAACAGTAATCAAAAGTTTAGTATAAAACATAAAACACCAGACTACAGGTAAACATATGCATCTCAGCTCTGGCCACCTCAGCTGTTCAATTGCTTTAAATTTATGCCTCTTTTTTAAAAAATGCTTTAGAGGAGGAAAATCAGCCAAAAGTGCTCACATTTGATTGGATTGAAAGCCACTAGTAATGCATGATGAAACTGCTTGTAACACAAACTAGGAAGAACAATTATAGCATGTCTTCCTCATGAAGTGATATTCATACATTCAAGAAAAATTGGTTTACACCTTATAGAGGGAATTTCTATTAAAAACAGAACTGGACTGGTTCACATACTTGTTAAAAAAGGTAGCCTTTTACACAGTTAAAGCAACATTAGATTTACAAGTTGATTCTGATTTTTTTCCCAACACAGGCCTGAAATCCCAGTCAAATTCACTGTGATTACTGTGAAAAAGCTACTTATCAGTAATCACCAAGCAGAGAAAACATCCTCTTACCTAGATGTAAAGAATTGAATTCATGTTATTGGTTTTGTCCTGTAAGAACAGCTTGCTTAAGCAATATTTTCACCTAAAATCTTAAGATTAAACTTTACAGAAGTTGTATCATGCTATGCTCGCATGTATAACAAGCAGCAAGTAACCTCATTCACCAAAGAGACATGGCTGTTAAACTAAACGTATGACGATAGGCTGACTTAAGAATGGATCTGAAAAACAATTACACTCCACTCTGCTTTCAATGTCTGTAAAATCTGATTTAAAGTTGCAGTTAACCTTATTTGAAGTTGCCCTCCTGGGTACATCCCTGGTTTATACCCATTTACAACACACTTACCTACACAATGATTGTTAAGGCTCTGATGTTAGGGGTACATCAGTATAAGCTATCACTTTGGAGCACTAATAGAAATGTTTAAAATGGGAGCACTTTGTGGTTCAGTGGATTGTCCAATGACACTTTGACACTGAAGTGGAATCTAACTCTCTACCTTCTGGTAGATAATTATTGACTGTACCACTAATCTACCATTGTCCCCGAAAGAGTGTTTGATTAAAATGAAAACAATCATGATAAAAAATGAATAGTGGCCCGTATCTGCTAAAAATCAGAAACAGAACAGTGAAAATTAATAGCCGGTTCTGCCTACATGCTAAGTCATGTCATGGTGGCTCTGTAATGGCATTGTAGAAAATAATAATTTGAAAGGCTTTGATAGATTTTGGAAATATTTAGGTAACGGTTCAACTGAAAAAAAAAACACAAAACAAAGGAGTAGTCAGTGTCATTACGCTACTCATTTCAGAGCTAAAACTGCACATTTGGTCCTAATGTAAGTTCTTTAGGGATTTCAGATAACTCACTGAAGGACATCAAATAAAAGAGCATTTCACTTTAAAGACTTCTGTAACACAGACAACTTTCTCTCCCTGTAGTTTCTGAGGCTTGTTGAAACCTGGCCTGCGTTCAAAAGACAGTACAGGGGAGGGTTAGCTTCTCTCACCTTGTCTTTTATCTTCTAAAGCGGCTGAATCTGCCTCCTTATTAGGACCAGACCGGCAGCTGAGTGGTCAAACTGACCTTTGCAGCTCCTTCCAGAAAACACAACATTTTTCCTCCTTTCACACATGCCTGCCTGCCGCGCTCTGACTCACAAAGCAGTAAAAACATTTTATAACTGCAAACACATTAAACTGCTTAGGCTTAAATCTACACTGGCTGTTGTTAGAGTGGAAATAAAAAGCGGAAGCCTGAAGTGACAAAGTGAAGAAAGTAAGGAAAGGGCAGACAGCTGGAATACTAGTTATGCTGTATCTGTCATTTTGTGCTACAATTAGCTTTTAGAAAAGGAACTTAGAGGAACAACTCAGATTTTATGAGGCACAAATCAACAGTGTATATTTCTTAGTAACAATTTATAAGTGATACAGACTTAATGTTTGACTTCAGTGTGACACAGACATAACAAAGTGGAGACAATGCCTGACCAGTGATGACAGCATAGAGGGGTACAAATTAAACAGTTCTGTGGTTAAAGTTTAAGGCAATTTCAGTATGAGACTACTTCAATATTATCGTTTTTAATAATGAGAGCAGTTTTTTAAAAGAATATTATGTAACTTTACCTGTTGGCACATAAAGTGGAGGGTCGGGTGCATCAGAGAGAGTGGTTTTCTCCTCTCCAGCCAATGGCAAACTCTCTCCACCATCAAACACACCAAACACATTCACACTGTATTTGGTAGCAGCCCTGTCAGCCAAAAAAAGAAAAAGATTAATTATTTTCTTTTTTAAACGCACGATATTGTGGAGATGGAGAAGACTGATTCTGAAGACACACCTCAGCTCCTCAAGCACAACCGTGTTGTCATAAGGACCAACCAAAAGTTCCCCAAGATCTCTGTCTTCCCCTACAGGGTGGAAAGTAACTTTGTATCCTTTCACATCACCAGGAGCTGGGTCCCAGGTGACACGGAAACTGGTTCTCGAGGGCTCTGAGGTCTGGAGGTTTCTGGGGCCTTTGAAAGGTGTCACTGGAAAGACAAAAGTGAAGATTATGGACTAAATGATCAAATTTTCTGAAATGATACAACCTAAGGTAAAAACTAAAATTAAGAGTATTAAATGATTAAATGTATATGCTGACTTAATGCATTGCATTTATTTAAATTCCAATACTATGGTGTGATTAAGTTAGTCATACTTTCAACTAACCAGAGTTGAACCTTAGGAAGGCATGAGTTAACACTTTACTCATCATCTATTAAGCCTTATAAGCCACTTAAGTTATTTACAAACAGTCACAAATGATAAACATTGCCTAAGTGAAGCACTGTTACTGTTACTTTCTCCTAATCTGTAAAGACCTATTGATTACACTTCATTCTTAAAATGCTTTGCTAATGGTTATGTTTTGGTGAATTATCAGGATAAATGATGCTACAGCAAATATAATGAGATAAACCTCTGATACTTCCAAAAAGTATGTTCAGTATTATTGAAGTGGGCGTGTAAATGAAGCCAATGGCAAAATACATCATCTATAGTAATAGGGATCAGCTCTGCCTCTGTAAAAAAAGAAACAGCATGGAAGCTAGACTATACACTGCTGCTTAGGATCCAAAAGCTCAGTGTAATTAATTAAATTTTAGCATAGTAAAAAAATGAAAAACAGAGTCAGAGTGATGTGCAAGCCCCTTGTTTTGATAATGCTCCACACACTACATAACCTCTGAAGAAAGAATTGGATGATGTCATTTTAATTTCAAAGGTCCATGGACACTGCCATCCTGTTCATGCCATCTCACCAAAATTTTGACCAACCTACTGACAGACATGGAGGCAGAGTTGAGGCTGGACTTGAGGCTCTCTAACCCATAGTTTTAGTCACGTCTTTAATTTCCAAAACCAGCAATCCTTAAAAAAAGGTTTAAAAAAGACATGACATGAAAACATTCAACCCCCATACTGTGTGAGCTTTAAGATTTGTATATAATATACTTAGACAGACGCTGTTTATTAAACTAGGCTATAAATGGTGGGTCAGGCTGTAAAACCATCCATTCCTCACTCCCTGCACATAATCATATGACCTCCAAGTGCCCCGCTGCCAGCCTCAAGCAGGCACTCTGGTAACTGCCATTTTTGGCACGTCTGCATTGGCTTCATTTTTCAGAGTCAGAGGTTGTCACTTGGTAGTACGGCTTCAATGAAAGAAAGGGTTTTTTTAGTAGAGAGGGAAGAGCTTTAATTGTGTCAAGTACAGCACACAACCACTCTGGTGTTTGGTAACTGACTGACTGATTAATGGATTGATTGATTGATTGATTGATTGATTGATTGATTGACTGATTGACTGATTGATTGACTGATTGATTGATTGATTGATTGATTGATTGATTGATTGATTGATTGATTGATTGATTGATTGATTGATTGATTGATTGATTGATTGATTGATTTGTGTTTCTGGGGAGCTTTTGTGTTCACCTAAGAGTTACCTACCTACTTGAAACAGCGAAAGAAGAAATAAAAATGACTGGCTTCCACGTCAGGCCTCTTTCCAGAGGCAGAGCTGATCGGTATCCTTGTGGCTAATGTATTTACTATCAACATGTACCTAATACAACCCCATTTAAAAAATGCTGAACTATTCCAGTAATAACTGTTTGTTTGATCAAATAGTTCATTTATAAATGTGAGTCTTGAATTTATAGAGCAACTGAATACCCTTTATAGACTAATGCTTTCATTATGTAATGAACATTTAAAGTTGTTTTTATAAATAAAACATGAAATAATTCTGATGCTATAAAGATTGTATTTTTCTCACTGATGCTTAATAGTTGGCAACTATTACATTATCAGACCATTTTGTTTATAACAGATAGATAAACCCTCCCTGAACTAAGCACCAAAAACAGAAACATTTGTGATATCATTACAACAAATAGACTTACATGTTGTGCCTTCCCCTTGCCTTGCTTTGCCCTCTCCAGAGCGGTAAATAGGCAGAACAGTTATTTCATAGGTGGTGAGTGGAGTGAGGCGTTTCAGTACTGTAGAGGTTGTGCCACCAGCCACTTTGGTTGCCAGCTGCCTTCCTCCAACCTTTGGTTTGTAGGTGACTCTGTAGTTGACTACATTTCCAGGTGCTGGTTGCCATGTCACCTTCATGCTCTTCTCTGTCTCTTCAGAGACAACAATTACTCTGCCAGCTGCTGAAACTGCAAGAAACAAAAGAAAATGTTAAAGAAAAGCAATACTGAATATATAGTCTGAGTATAATGTAGACTTTGGGCCCTGTTCAAATTGCACAAATGTGTGCTTAGGCGCCTATGTTTCCAGTATACCTTTGGAAATATAAGCAGCACAGCTTTCCTGCTGCTAAGTCAACCAAACAACTGCACGCTTGCTGCTTCTGCTCAGTTTCACATTCATGTGGACACAAACCTACCCAAGTATTCTGATTTACAGAGTTCTACATTGAACAGGCCCAATTTACATGACTGATCATGTTTAGTAGGTAGGCTTGGGTGCCAGGCTTGAAAGTTTAAAGTCTTGGGAGTGTGAGTAAAGCCATAGATCGTATTTTTCCATCATACGTCCACAGAGAGGGTATTTTTTTTCAGAGCCGGAAGGGCAAGGGAGAATTGTCAGATGCTCAAAACAAGCTAAGGAAAATATTCAGAGCGCTTGACTACAGAGGGAAGATTTTTATGAACGGAAAAAAACAGTGCATCCAAGTTTGCAGTGTGTGGCTCGCTCCAAAGAGACCTGTGATTTGTGTAGAGTGCTCACACGAAGGGAACAACAGATAGTGGGAGTAAATTTAAGGAAAGAATATGGAAAGGGAACATTTAAGACCGCAAAGCTGCCTCGTGGTTTTGTTTGGATAAAATGTATACTGCCTCTCTTGTCTGCCAGAATCAATAAACACTAATGGTGGTTGGGGCTATATTTCCATTTCACTAACCGGAGACAAATTCCCTCCCAACTGGTACAAGTTTCCACTCAATGTGCTTTTCTCATCTGAGCATGAGTGGAGTCAAACAAGGGAGAGGCCGGCCTCTATCTATCCTGCATCTCTCATGAAAGCCAGTGCAGGTGTGCTGGACATGACATCAGCTCTGAACATGCTTAAAAGACGCACAGACTTACAGATGTACACGCTTGGAGTCTATATTTTTGATGGTTTAGAGGAATGCTAACAGCTATGACGATATCTCTGACTTCAATGGTATAAGTGGTAAGAAGTGTCATTAACACTGACAAATCTCCCTACCTACAAAACATCCAAGGATGGTTCTTACAGCTAAACTGTGTTTCCTGGATCATTCTCCAGTCTGCGTCATTAACCCATATTTCTCGCTGATGGTCCCTTAAATTTATTCTCCAACTTAAGGGGCCAACTAAACTTTAAAGCCTGAGATGTGTTTATTACAGGAACGTCTAGACTTGCATTCTTGGCATGAAAAAAGTATTTTCTTGGGAGAGCACACAAATGAAAAGGCACAGTGTCCCTGAGTGATCATAGAACACTGGAACAAATTTATGGCCTTAGAGCAGAAGTAACGCAGGATTCAGGAGTGTGTGCTCGGAGGAAGTGTTAAAGCAGTTGAAGTAACCTACCATCTGTAGTTTCCTCTCCAACCAGTGGCTGACCCTCTCCATGGCCATAGACAGCGAACACAGAGACCTGATAACGTGTCTCTGGGGTGAGGCCGTCCAGAACTGTGGTTGTAGTGTCACCTTGGATTGACTTTTCCCCTTCCTCATTAGAGAACTGAGACTTCCACTTGATCCTGTACTGACGAACGTTACCTGGGGCCGCTGCCCAGGACACTGCAAAACTGTTCTCAGTGACGTCACTTGTCACCAAGTCTCTGGGTGAACCGAGCTCTGTGGATTCAAAAAAAGGAGACATGTTAGAAAAAACAGTACAAGTATGACATCAATGTGTACGTAACAGACATGGAAAATAAATTAAGTACCACTAAGGGATTCATTTATTTTCCCTTAGATTTTCTTGTGCAAATTTGCTCTGATGCATGATAATTGGACTAAAATATGGTAGTCCTGAAGTACAAACATGTTTTGTCTACATGGTGTTCACTTTTAAACAAGGGCTGGGCAATAAAAAATATACTAGTTCAATACTAGTTCAAATGCATGCAGCTAAATAGTGACAAAAGACACTTATTTTATGATGTAAATGTAATGTCAAGACATCACAAAAAGTCTCTTTATGTAAAACCCTTATACATCAAATGCAAAATATCAGGCATGCATGATTATTTATGACCAGCAGCACAACTTTAACATGCACATGTAAATGCCATTGAAAATACCATGTTAGAAAAAAATATCAAATGCCTCTGAAGATACAATCAAATTACCCATATAAACAAAATTGTTCCAATAGATTTTCAAGTGGTCAATAAGCAAAATACTGTTGGTGGCTTTCACTATAAACAATCCTTACTGAGCATTTAAGATGGCATCTTTTACAAATAAACAATAAAACCTTTGTCATTACAAAAATTATCTCATCTATAAATGCAAATTCCAATTCTTAGGGCAAGAAAACAAAGGAGAAGTTGGTAAATGCTTACATTCCTCCGGACTATCCCACAAGTAAGTGGATTAACTCGGAGCAAGATATACTCCCCTGATTGGGTATCATGGAAGCCCTATGAGAGGATCTGTTGCTCGAAATCAACAAGTTGGCAAGTTCGTAACTTTATGAAGGCAAACAGTCCAAAAGTTTACATCAGTGTTACTTCACTTACGATTTAGATATCATCTTCTACAGCCCACAATGTCATCAAGAATACGGGATTCAGGAGAAATCTCTAAATGTAAAGGGGAAGGCCTGACCTTTTTGATACCTCAGGCGACACTGCTTTAAAAACGTGCATTTGGGATGCTAATAGCCATATAGCAGCGAACCCCATCTACTTTCCGATGTGCCTCCCCCTGTTATCTTGTCCCTTTTCCAACTGTCTTTTTGTTCAGGTACGCTACAAAAAACATTGTCACGACAGATCTGACCTTAAAAAGTAAAGTTATTTATCAACAACATCTTGAAGTGTTGTTAACTTTTCTGAGGATAAACTCAACTGTAATAAACTGAGTTAAAGTGTAGACATTTGCTGTGGTCTGGGAAATATCATCCATCAAATCTTCCAAGGCAAAGAAGACAAAAACCATCAACTATCTTTGCAAACTTTAAAAACTGCAACTGTGATGGTGCATGGTTTTATTAGTGCTCATGGTATGGGTAACATGTACATCAGTGAAGACACCATTTAAATGAGGGGCATATTTTGAGCAGCAAATGTTTCTCTCAAGATTTGTTTCATTAATGGGACACCTCTGCTCATTTTATCAAGACAATACCAGGCCACACTCTTCATGAGTTACAACAGCATGACTTTGCTGTAGAGGAGTACAGGTACTGGCCAGCATGCAGTCCTGACCTGTCTACCATAATGAATATGTGGAAATGCCACACTGCTGAGCCACTTTGAAGGACATCAAGCAAAGGTGGACAAGAGTTCAATATAAACACTTTACAATAAAACTCTAACAATTCACAATAAAATATTTATTCTCCCCCCACATCCCTAATGCTGTAGAGAAGAAGGCGGAAAAACGGTAAACATGTTCCTATCCCAACTTTTGGAATCAAGTGGTGGACTTTATATTCAGTATTTTTGTATATTTCCACAAAGATATTCAAGTCTTTCTGTTTCCAAAGTAAATATCCTGCCTATGTGCTGAATTTGATTTAATGTACGTTGACAGATTTACTGTCAAGATACCTGCAGTTCTGTTTATTTTGTATTATGTTTCTCTTTAAAGGTGCGTTTACACCGGACGCTACCTGTACTACCTCGGCAATCACTCTCCATTCAAAGTCAATGTACAGCCGCGATGGGGCGGGGCCAACCCTCCCGCGATGCGACAGCCGACGACAAGACGATCACTTCACTAGTCGCGCGATGTCAAAGTTTAAAAAAAGTTGATCTATTCAGGCGATGTCGTGTGTGGCTGTGTGGCATCAGCCAATCAGCGGTGTGTGTACGTGTGACAGTATGCCCAGACAAACAGTTATTCATCCGGACTACAGGGCGGATGACTTCCGCATAGGCGGAACTAATCTCAGTGAGGACATTTGCAGACGGACCGCAGTAAGCTCACAGAGGCTGCTGCTGCATCATCAGCTGCAGAGTTTTGTGTCTGATAAGTGAGTGAAAAGGATACCGCTGGAATAATGTCCGCTTATATATCCTATTATGTGATATATGATACGATCACGGTAAAACTCGAGCGGACGTGACGTCACCGAGGGACTGCCGACGCCAGGCGACCAAACAGGTACGCTACTTATGGACGCGCGACGCTACCTCAGTGGGCGACGCGACTTTGGTAGCTGGGTCGCTTGTGGTGTGAACGCACCTTTAGACCTTGTCTTGTGTTACTGCCATGTCCTTTTTTCTGATCCTAGTTAAGTTACCTGTCTTGCATCCTGTGTCTCTTGTCTCTCTAGTTTCCTGTTATATTTTGAAAATCACTGTGTTCCTCGCGGTGTTTTCCTGCCCTCCCTTCTGTCTCTCTGATGATGATTCCCACCACCTGTGTGATTGTTTCACCTGTGCTTGACTGTTTCCCCAGTGTATTTCGTCTCTGTTTTCCCCATTTTCTTTGTCAGGTCATTTATCTTCCTCAGCATGTCTCCGTTGATCCCTTGTGTTACCTCCTGAGTTTGAAGGTAGTTTCTGTGAGACTGAGGCTTTATTTTTTATTTTGTGGAGCTTTTTGTTATGGACTGGCTTTTGATTTTTTGGACTTTGATCCCTTTTTAGTTTATGATAAAGCCTTTTTCTGTTTAATCTGCATTTGGGTCTTCACATTTGTGTTCTGTTAGTTTTTTGGGGTTACAAACCTTGACATGTCCTACACTTTTGGCATTAGATAAATCTTAAGTATGCAATATAACTCCAAGCCTTAAAGCAAATCCAGCTATAGCGAAGTCTTAGAAAGTTGACAAGACAAAGTATTATCAAAAAACCAAAGTGATAAATCACCAACAATTACTCATGATTCTGTTTTAACCCTTCAGAAACCATTCAACCAGCCTTCATTTTCTCCTTTTATAATTACAGACTGGAAAAATCTCTGCAAAACTAATCACAAATCACATATCCACAGAGCCTCCCCAGGCAGCACTCTAATTTTCCATAGAAACAGACGAAACCTGATCCACAAAAGTGCGCTTTCTACAAATGCAGATGTTGCACTCTCCCTCTCCCTCCTTCCCACACTTTCCCCCAGAGACCATCTGAAAGGAGAAAGGGAAAGAAATACAGCGGAGGGAATTTGTGGTGGTGTTTCGTGACCCGCAGCCAGCACATGCTTGGCTGAGAGAGATGCCCATGAAGTGACGGGCTCTCATCACTCTGGTCTGACTGCCATTAAGAGGATGCAGCGCACCAGGACAGGCTGCCACATACAGCCTCCCACGCAACCTCCGGCTTCCTGATCCGTACTCAAGCCCCTAAGCCCCCGCATGCCAGCACCTAATGGCAAAATAATTACAGAGAGAGATGTGCAGCCGGGTGGTCTATCTTAAACATCCTTCATCAAACTTCAGCAGACCCATCACAAATCAACCACAAGAGCAAAGCGAGATAAATCTCAAATGTTAATCAACCACACAGCAGAACCTTCAGCCACTGCATTTATATAGATGAATGAGTCCATCGATGCATTTAAGGTGTACGTGAAACTGACCTGAAAAGGAATGAAAGCAGGAATCATGGCCACCAAGCAGAGCGAAACACACCTTGACAGCAGAGGCCTGATGTGAAGAGTAATGAGCAGGAGCACTGACTGACTAATGAACAGATCCAGACTTTGGAGGACCATGAAAACAGCGTGGGCTACTTATAAAAACCCAAATCAATCCATCAAAGGGGCTGTCTCTGCCAAAAGCAGGGGATAACCTTGACTGACTTTCCCGGCTGTGTGTGAACCAAGGACGACAGGATCTCAAGATAATGACTTCAGCAGACAGTGGCTGGCTTTTCATCAGTCCTAGCAGACAGGCTAAAGAGAAGTGGCGACACAAAGCATACATGAACACATGGTCTGCTGGTCTCTCAAAAAACTAAAGCGTCATGTTATAGAAGAGTTTACCTTATATAACACTAACAGGATGAATTTTCAGATGAGTTATGTGGAAGTTTACTTTCAATTTGTACATTTTGAGTAACATAATTATATCCACTTCTATGAGCCAGTGACTTCAGTGACCATAAGTGAGCATTTGGAAAGCTTTGTGGGATCAAACAGATATACAGTAATGGACAGATGTGCCCTGGCAAATGATTTCAAATCCCACTAAAAGCAAATTAAAATACAGTTTAACAGAATGTTCTAAATTTAATCAAGCACTTACAAAATGGTCAAAAGGAGAATTGAGTAGGGTTGAGTTTGGCTAATTTGAAGCCAACCTTTGGTCCTACTTTCAGTTAAACGATCCATATTTTGGGCTGAATGTGGTTGCTTTCCACTTTGCTTGAGAGGTTATAATTGCATATATGCATATAACTTAATCCTTCTTTTAGGGATCAAAATACAGCCAAAACATGGGGTTTGTTGAGGACATTTGCAGTTGTATACAATTGTTACATCGTTTCTAAACTGAACACGATGCGTGCAAGCATCTGCAGCAGCATTTAATCATATGTGAGTAACTGTATGCTGTACGATGTCAGGTTGCAGTATTTTCACCTCATTGCCCCATCCTTATTTTCATCTCCATCAGCACTGGACAGAGATGAAGAGCGAGAAAAGAGCAACTTTAATGAGGTGCAGGTTTTCTTTGGCTTTCCTCACACAGAGGAGCTTGTCATCCAGTTTACTTTGGCAGAGATGGCCTAGTTTTCAACTATTTTATGGTACGAGAAATAATTCACTTTAACTTTCAACACTAAGGGGAAAACCTTGTTTAGCTAGCAGGGAACTATTTGTTGATAAGCCTTTTTGACCACCCCTCATACATGCAAATGATTACAAATCAATTTCTTCAGCTGTACACCAAAAACACTTGATAAATCCATGCCCTGTTTTCAAGAGGAAACACAGGACATGGATTTAGATTTTAAATGGATGCAGTGTGGACAGCAGGTTTGCAATGCTGAGTAATGTGACAGAATATCTGAACACTTGCATTCAGTTAGAATGCTGTGTTACATAGCTTCTTTTGATTGTTCTTCGTTTACATTTGATTATGAGGGCAAGCAACTAATTTACATTAAGACAGAGCAACTGACTGGGATTTTGAGTCCAAATTGATAAAATATATAGAATAAGTTAGCCTGTAGGCTTGTAAATCTTGTGCATGGTTTATAGTCAGCCAAATTTCACAGTTCAGTGCTGTATCCTATTGTTTGGGACATACTATTGTTTTTCCTTTTATCAAATAGGAGGCCCTATCTTTGATTTTTAGTACAATTATATCACAGGTTATCATTTTAGTGCTTTGACAGCCATGTATTCCTCAATTCAGATATACATTTGTACATTTATCTGGTGATTTTTAGACTGTAATGCCCAGCAATACACATATATCCATACCTAGCTGCCTGACTGTAACATGTCATCAAAGTGAAGAATGGTGCAGACTATATATACATATAGAACCACATAATTTGTTGCCAATAAAATCATTCATAATCTCTCTCAAAAGCCTCATTTCTTCCCATCCTTTAAGCAGAAATGTTCTCATTAATTAAAATTTGCGAGAGGACCAGATCACAATTTCACAGCCTCACCCTTTTCTCCAGAAAACCACACGTGACATAACTGAGGAACATCTGAGAGATCTGCTCTAGGCCATGTGCTGCCATATCCTTCACATCTGCAGCCAAAGATGTTGAAGCTGGAAAATACAAATGGCTGCACCTATTAGGAACATGCCAAGGGTGATGAAAGAAGCTTAATGATTTTATTTATAAGACTCTATGTCTCGACGGTAATGTTGGATGTCAGCTTTAAAGATCAATCAGAGAGTGTGAGAATGGACCAAACAAAGCTAATTTGCAAAGTCTTAATCTCTCTGACCGCAAAAAGTACATCTTTACAGCAAAGTGCCATCTCAGCAGCAGCCTCAGACTTTAAACTTCCTTGCTTTATTGCTTTTGGTTCGCTGAAAGATGCAGGGGGTCTGAGCCACTAAGATGAAGCAGCCAGTGTCTTTATGCTGCGTTGCCTTTGTCTGTCCTTTTACTTGAAAGGACCTTTGTAGAGGTGAAGAAAAACAGCCTGATAGTGCAAATGAAGGAGCCCGGGTCAGACTAAAATATCCTAAAGTCATTTATCTAAAAGGAAATCAAACCACAATGGCACAGGTTCACCTGGTAAAGTGCTGCTCTTAAAGTTAAAGATTAGAAAATAGGGACCTGCAGGCACATGAAGAGACATTGCAGAGTCATGCAAGTGGTTAATTATTTGAGAACTTGGTTCAATGGCCGCCTCAGGGGTTAAATTTTCAACCTCCCAGTTATGGGCGGAGCTTTTATCCAGCCACCCTGAAGCATTGTACTTCACATAATCTTTGTAGTACTCTTTATTCTACTCATGTCTGCACTCCCTCTGCCTCTGCCTGCCCTTTGCCCCACCCTGGAGGAAAATGAACCAAAACCTCTCAATGTGACCAGACGGATAGATCAGACAGCTCCTGAGGTCCCCTGAGGTAACGTCTTCCACATGTTGGACAAAACTCAGAATTTTAAAGAAAATAATTCCTGTGCATGTTTATAATTTCCACATGTGTGATGTTCATCTAAGCATCAGCTATGATACCTTTCTTTCCTCCTTCTGACTCATATTTCCAGGATAATTTAATACTGTCCGATTCAGGGCTCCTGGATAGGCTACCATTTACAACTGACCACAAGGAAGACTTTGTCCAAGCCGCTCTTTCCCAGTTCTCGCCTACGTGGACTTCACAGAGAGGGTCACTCAAAGTGAGTGACACTCTAAACAATGAGATCAGTGTTGAGGCATGCTGACGTCATGACAGCTTAATGGAGCCTCCAAAACAAAGTGCTTTGTCATCAAGCTCTTTCCTGTGGGGGTATTTGGTGGATGACAGCACAGATTTGACATGTGGAAACAAATTCTGAGACCACAACACAGCTATTTGGTCAGTGTGGGAATGGAGACAAAGAAGGGAAGCAGTGGGAAAAATGAGGACACTTTGATCAAAATGATATAGTGCAATATCCAGACATGAGTTTACCAATCAGTAATGAGACAGATAGAATGATGTTATTATTTTGAACTGGACCAAGTTAAAGTGAACCTTGAGTACAAGTCAGTGTGTGCTGCAGTATATTCCCCTTTTAAACGGGGATATGATTGAGTGATGTCCTGATCTGCATTTTCGCAGCTGATTACAATCACAGATCACCTATCAGTGTGGCTGGCCGATACCAGAATGATCATGTGTTTTGTAAAAACAAAGTTTTTGCTCAGGATGAGAACAAAAATTCTTAACGAGCAGTGCAACAAGAGTCCAACAATAAAGACAATGGACATACTTAGTACGAGTGTGGCTAAATTAACAAAATTATTGGCAGAATGTAAAAAACTTCAAGCCTGTTCAACAGTGCATCTGCCAAAATACATATATATACCTCCAAACAACAAAATTTAAGCAACTTCATCACCAACGTCTGGATTTCCTTTTCTTAAATTAAACCCATCAGAGTTTCAGCTGTGTTGGTCTTGTTGCAGATTGCAAAATTGAAGTAATATTTTAAACCAACAGGAATAAAAACAGTTTTCGGGGATTCTACTACATTTTTACGACTGAACAGCTGTAGCAGCAATGGCAAACAAGCAGACAAATGGGTGGATATGTCTACAATACAAATGTGCAACATGGTGTCTACACATCTGGTGATCATGTAAGACTATATGGGCATTAACTTCTGCACAGTTTATTGAGAAGAGCTTAAATTTGGCGTTGGCAAATTTGACAAGTGCAGAGTTAATTATACTACAGATAGAGTTAATTTCCTGAAAATGTACTTCAAATAAAATAATTACAGAAATGTTTAAACTTTGCAGTGTTAAAAATAACACTTAGATAGTTAAATGTACTCTGACAGAATGGAGTGTTGATCAAAAGTCACACTGTTAAGTTTTACAAAGTTTTAAGTTTATTTTTAGTGTCAATGATTTTTTGATTAGAGCTAATTACCAACTTTAAAAAAAGAATGAAACAATAATTTGTTGTGTAGGCCTATACAGACATAATGGATTTACAATACCCATGATGCTCAAGTTGTAACAAGCAATAAAACTTCAGCGTTTGCATTAGTTACATTATTACTAGTTAATATGCAGAAATATTCCAGTGTTGGAGTAAAATGTTTGTTCTTATCTTCACAAATGCTCTTAGCCTCATTTACTTTGAACACCACATCAAAATCTGTTTGCCTATTCACAACTGTAATGAAGCAGGCTTGTCTACTTTCTATTTAGTTTTCTGGTACAACAGTACAAGTGAAGCTGAATAAAAGCCAAATTCATCCCCCTGTGGGATTCTTAGCCCCCACAGGCAACTAAAGCCTCCCCCTTCTCTCTTTCAAAACAGATCTCTTTGACTCTCTTTCTTGTGGTTTGTCCGCAAAACAATCACTTACACAACTCTCTGCAACATCAGCAGGAAAGCTCAAGCAATATTCTTTTACACTGTCACCAAACTGTCATCCATAGGCTGTAGAAAGAAACCAAATCCCTGACAAGTCCTTCAGCTTTTCCATACGTAAAATGAACAGTCAGCAAAGCTGCACGTCAGATCGTTATTCAAGGGTCAATTGTGTCTTCAAAGCTGCAGTGATACTATACATTCCAACAGACCAGGATGTAAAGACATAACCAGAGAAGCATATGGCAGCCCAAGTGTGTTCCAAGCCACTTCATAAGTTTTCAAGGTTTACAAGCAGCCCCCACCCATTTCCATCTTACTTGCCTTCAGGGCGGCAAAGCCACTCTTACACACTCTCAGAGCCAAAAGAAATATAGCAAGTGCCACATTCCTGTCTTTTGCCCTGTAACCGCAGCCCATATACCCAACAAACCTTGAGTAGCAACAGCTTAACTTCCTTTAATTCTGATGTGGTCATCTGTCAGAGAAACCGGATACTGCACTCTTAAGGGGACTTGAACACTGACCTAATTTAGAATGAGTCTAGCTGACATTGAACATCAAACACAGGTAATAAAATAATAGCAAAAAATGAGCAACAAATGTTCTTGTACAAATGTTTGACCTCCTTGAAATTGTTATCAAAGCTGAAGAGACTAATTCTTCCAATTCTTCACTGAATGGCCAAAAGCAACAAAACATGCTTTAGATTTAAACAGATTGTGCTTCAAATGTTACAAGCTAACTATGACGACTTAAGCATTCTCCCTTACCTTCCAAGGTGGTTCCTGTGCCCATAAGAGGATCACCAGAACCAGAGGTGTAGCGTGCGCTTACAAACAGCTCATATTCAGTTGCTGGTTGGAGGTTCTTCAGCATTGTCTCAGTTGTATCTGCCCTCACAGACACCTCATTCCTATCCCCCCCTTCAGAGGGTTTGTAGATGATGTTGTATTCAAGGACGTTTCCTGGAGCAGCTTGCCATGCCACTTTCATTGTGGTTATAGATTCGTCAAAGACACGAAGATCACGAGGAGATCCACGCACTGGAGGAAAAAGCAAAGATTCAATAACACAAATCTAATGCACAGCCAAACCCCAAACCTTCTCAATGCCTGGTTTCCTAACTAACCTTCCTTGGTGGTGCCATCTGTTTGCATGTCATCTCCCATGCCTGTAGAGTACTCCGCAGACACAGACACTCGATAGGTGGTTAGGGGGAAAAGCTCTTGGAGAACGATGGTTGTCTCTGGTCCGACGGTTTGAGCCTCAAGATTCTCCCCTCCACCACTCAGAGGGATGTAGGACAAGCGATACCTTATCACGGCCCCCATAGCAGGTTCCCATGACACTCTGAAACTGTCTGTTGTCTCCTCAGTAACTCGAAGGTTTCGGACAGGTCCTTGTTCTGAAAAGGAAACATGCATTTTCGATGTTTAGCAATCTCATTTTAACCTATTTTTACTGTGATGACTGTATTACATTATTAACCCATTTATACCTTGCATTAACATCTGTTTTTGAGCATTCGGATACAAAGCTGTGCTGTCGTACACAATGCATTCAAGAGTACCTAAACCCAAAGGTTTGGCTGGGGTGCATCTACCCTGAAATTTCAGAAAATCATTGTGAACAGAGCTGAGAGATACACCAACTCATGTCATGATCTCAGCCATCTATGCTACTGTTATGTATCAAACTATTGGCCATAATGTCATAACTATCTTGTTGTGAAACAATGCTATATATTCCTATAAAAGACACAAACTCATATTTCATCAACCTTGTTTACAGAAGACATGATTTAACATATTCTAAAGTGACCAAACTACACCTACAACAATCCTATGCTGCCAAAGGAATGCCTTTGATTGGTGGAGCCCCCCACCTATACACTACCAAGGTGCTGCTTCTATCACATTTACCAGTCTTTTATTTACCTTGGTTGAACTTCAATAGAATAATTATTGTGGATACAAGCAAAGAAGACACTTGAGCTATTTTAGATGAACACACTACACGACCCACAGTGCTACAGTGTCACAGGGACATTTCTGGATGGCGAAGCGGATGCAGCCGTCTTTCCCTGGTCTGAATCACCAGATCAGGGGAGGACAGCTCTCCTCAGCCTCCCTTCCCAGTCCAGGCGCTGATATCATAATAATCGCTTGCTCTTCCAAGGAGGAATAGAAAAGGGGACACACTGAAATACAATTTATTTTTCTCATTAATGATTTTGTGTATGCTTAATGTGACAGAATCTCCTCTGTGAGGTCAAAGTGGCATCCATTGTGTAAGGCAGTGTTATGTGCCATGCAAAATGCAAAAAAGAATGCACTGACACTGTGGATACCTGCCTCTGAGGCTTTGGTGACGTGTGCGCACGTGTGCCTGTCACCAATTTACCGCTGCAGTGCATGCGCTTCACCTGTGCTGAAGAAAGACCAGGCTGGAGCTGGTGAGCTTTAAGAGCACTTTCCGCACATTTTTTTGGCACGAAACTGTCACTGCGCCAACCTCAATCTGTTGACACCTCCCGTTGGTGTGCCGTCACACCCATCTCGATGCAGCCAGTCTACCAAATTGCCAAACAGGCTACACACAGCGTTGCGCCGGACAAAATTAACACTGCAAGTGGTGCCCCAGGCTCCTCGCACCCTGTACCATCCTGCACTGCACAACAAAATTAGGGCCCCACATGTCATCTATTCCCAGATTTTGGCCAAAAACAACCTTCAGTTGGGGTAGCCAGGTATTTAACCTTAAGGGAGCAGCCATTCTACATTTGATTGACATAAATTGTAGAATATTACACTGAAATAACATGTCGAAATTTGACCATGACGTATGCACAATACTACATATTTCCATATCTTTTCTACAAAATGTGATATGGGTGTTTGATTCCATGTCACAAACATATCTTTAGTGGCAACTAGCAATCAGAACCCACTTGCCTACCTCTCATACAAATACCAGCCAATACATACAAGACTTGATTGACTTTATAGGCCACATATTATAGGCAGTTAAAGGTTATGTCAGATGAATAGGTGGTCATTACTTAAATTAGGTTCTTATATTCATTCATTGGGAGCACTTGGGTATGCACACCATCACAAAGATTCACAAAACCTTAATTCTAGCTTTCATATACAGTCTTCACTTTGTCTTCACCACACCTTGAGTCTACATTACCAAACCAATCAAGATAAAGGCACCCTAGACCACTCTAATGAAACCTGAACTATTGTATATCACACCATATTCAGTGAGAAATGTCCACACAAACAATAAGGATTTCAAATTCATATCTGAACGTCCACTGCAGATGTTGATGCAAAAGTAATCAGGGTCTTTATGACCAGATCGAGGTACATCTCTTACCCTCTAGAGTGGTCTCTTCACCAGTCAACGGGAAACTGTCTCCTTTGTCATACTGAGAAAAGACATTGACCTCGTAGGTAGTGAGGGGGAACAGTCTGAGCAGGACAGCTGTTGTGGTATCACCAGGAACTGCAAGAGTAATGTAGTCCTCAGTAATGTCTTCTGCCTTGCGGAAACGCACCAGGTAAGACAGGGCGTTAGCAGCAGGAGGCGTCCAGGTAGCACGGAAGCTTCTGGATGTTATCTCAGAAAAGACCAAATTAGTCGGTGGAAGCAGACCTGGAAAGAAATAGATTCTTTGTTGAAAATTCTGCCATAAGCCCAAGTCATGAAAAAAGCTCAAAATTCCCCTGGCTTATGAAACTGTAAATTTGTGAGATTTATGAGGCCACAAAAGGTTGTTTATACTTCTTTTCCTCAATACCCTTTGTCCAGTCCAAGTATGTAATGATAAATGATATGTGTTCTGGGACAATAGCCTTCTGTATCAATAAGCATAGTGTGTGGTATCATCATTTCACTTGTATGTGCCTGTGCCTTGCCTTTCAGCAGTTTCTGTAATAATTGTTCTGTTTCTTAACTGGATTGGCTCTTTTCCATTACTGACTTTTAAAGATGAGTCCAACTGACAGTCAGATAATAGCTTGTCTAACATGGGCCAACAAAAGGCACTGAAATACTTAAGAAATGGTAGACGTCCAAAACTTTTGCCTTGAAGAGATTGGTCTATTATGTGGAAACATATCAGCTCAGAGTTATTGGATTTATTTATTTCATGTTTCTACTTACTTCTCTTTTTGATGTTGAGCAGCTCCTGTTCGATTCTCAAACAGATGGACTGAGTCAGCTCTTTTGAAATCCTCTGGAATGCATCGAAGTCCTCCACCTCAAAGACATGGTTCTCTGATGGGGGGTTGGCGATGGCCTCCAACTCTGACCTCACGGCATCCTTTACACCAACAGCAAAGATCTCCACATCAATATTCCTTAGTTTGGTTGCTGCATCTTTAAATGAGTCGGATGACTTTCCATCCGTGATGAGGACCATGACGCGAGGAACATTCTGTCTCGCTCCACGGGAAGGGATAAAGATCTTTTCCCTGACATAGGTCATGGCTCTACCAGTGTTAGTAGAGCCTCCACGGTAGGGAAAAGTGCGCACAGCTTTGACAACCGCGTTAATGTCATGATGGGTGTTGAGGGCAAACTCGGTGTGGGGATCGCGGCTGTATTGGACCAGACTGAGTTGGACCTTGGTGGGTCCAACATCAAAGGAATTAACCAGAACCTCCAAGAAGGCCCGGACTTTGGCAAAGTTTTGTAATCCAATACTGTATGAGCCATCAACCAGGAGGACCACATCGGCCTGTACATCCACTCCCAAAGAGCACTCTTAAAAAGAAACAAGTTTTTGGTCTGTTAAAGGTTTTGACTGATCACAGTAAAAGCACACACAGGGCATGACAAATTCAAGCACTCTCAAGCAATATTTTCAAACATTTCCAACAGCCTGCAGTTGTGGTAAACTTCATATTTGCATTTGTATGTTTAATTTCTTACATCGCTGTGCATACAAATATTAGATTAAATTAGATTATAGATTTAGATAATAGATTTTTTATGAGATTAGATTAAAATTTCTGGCCCTTTTGAACACTTAATCAAAATCCAAGCACATGTCAAACCTTAAATTACAGCATATTTTTTTAAAGATTTAATGCACTTACTTAAAGTTTACAAGTATAGACAGATACATATGATAGCAGATCTATTTCATTATAAAAATCAAGCCAATCTGACCCCATATACATGAAATCCTCTTACCTGTTGACACCTTGACAGGCTGTGTCTTTTCCATTGCCATGATGGGTTCACTGGGCGTCAGGCCTTTGAGGGCATACAGGCTAATTTCGTACTCAGTCTCAGGAGAAAGGTCACGAACATTGATGGATACCTGGGTGGGCCCCATGTACAGCTCTTGACGTTTTAATCCAGGTAGCATGGGGATAAGAGTGAGCTTGTAGCCTGTGATATCACCCAGGGAGGCGTCCCATGTCACCCTCATTGACTTTGATGCTATTTCAGTGACTTGCAGGTTTGAGGCTGGCTCCACGACTGTAGAAAAATGCAAGAAACTGGTCAACACAGAGTGCCAACATGTATCCAGGATCAAGTTTTTATTATGCTGCAAATCAGATTAGATGAATTTAGAACTAGGGTCATTTTAAGGGTCTGTGCACCTTTAAAAAGGTCAGATTTGATCATTTCATGCAGATTCAAGACATGTGTTTGAGCTTTTCTAGGACCTTGTGGCTGCAAAAACTTGGCCATTTATGCAAATTTATCTGTAATCAAACTGACAATTCACTCTGCAATCACATAATTTCAGGCTTCATGCGATAAACCAGTGGTTCTCAACTGGTGTGGCCTCATGACCTTCCACTAGCTCTTAAATGAGAAATCACAATGGCCTATAGATTTCACAAAACCATTACCTTGGATTCATCCCTACTTTTACTTTGTCTGAGATGCTCTATTAGTGCCTGGATGACTTTAAAACCCCTTTCCCAAGAATATTAAGCATGTCCTGATTGACTAACCAGTCCACTCTGTGGTAAATGGTCAGGTTTAGTGTTCAGTGCCATGTTTTCAATGGCTCTGTAGTTTTTCTATACTCTTCTCTTGTCTATGCTCTGCACTGGGCTTGCTATCCCAAGAAGATTAGTTTGAGCTTATGACATACCAGTAGTAAGACGTCACATTCGTAGGTCACTGGTAGCTTTCAAAAACAACCAAGACTTACTTGCAGCAAAGCAGAGTAAAAATAAAAGCATGTTTGCAGTTTAGTGCTTGCTTAGATTTGAACAAATTTAATCTGAGGTTTTGTTCATGTATGCCTTCCACCACTTTCTCAAACCTAAACATTAAAAGCCACAAAAGAAAAACATCTTTTGACTCACTCTCTTCTCCGCTGACCAGAGTAGTGAGCTGCTCATCAACACCAGAGCACACCTCTGTGATGATCTTTTTCTGCACCTCTTGGATCACGTCAAAGTTGGGAACATTGTACACGTGTTTGTTGTAGGGCTTGGAGGCCATTTCTCTCAACTCCTCCTCATCTGCTCCTTTGATACCTGTAAGGGGAAATTAATTTCAAACAGTTAAAAAAAATGAAATCAACGGCTGCGTTACAGATGTTGAAGACTCCTAACAGTTTTAAAGCTGTGTGTGGGTTCAAAAGAGAGCAAAAGCACTTGACTTTTATCGAGTCAAATATGGATATTGCAATCATTGGAAAATCAAATGATTTCCAAGAAGAGGCCGCCTTTCACAAGGGAGAACTTATTCAACAGAAAAATGGAATAAAAAACATACCTAGGACAAATACTTCTACTCCAATGTTCCTTAGCCTTTTAGCGTTCTCCTCCACTGGGTCCTGGGATTTTCCATCAGTGATGATCATGGCTATCTTAGGGAATGCTTTCCTGGATCCAGCTCCCTCAGTAAAGATGTTTCTCAGCAGGTAATCTATGGCATCCCCTGAAACAGGAAGTTACACGGGTGATTCATTTCCAAATTGTAAAACTTTAAATGGAATAACTTAACCTGAGCGTATTTTTAAGATTTCCACAGTGATAATGATCAAATCCCAGGCCAAGCAAACCCATTTTACCTAAATTACAGCAGAGCACAAATTTACAAGTCCAAGCATCTTACCCGTCATAGTATTTCCCCCTTTGTATGGCAGTGAGTTGATGGCTTGAAGCAGGTCCCCTCTCCGGTTGTAACGGGTGAGAGGGAATTCTGTGCGAGTGTCAGTGCTGTACTGAACCACAGCCACCCTGGTCTTGTCCTCGCCAATGTCAAATGCCCCAGCCATGGCGCTAATGAAGCTACGAATGTGCTTAAAGTTTTCTCGGCCCACACTCCATGAGCCATCCACCAGGAACACCAAATCTGCTATTGCACTGACCGAACACTCTGGTAAAGGACAAGGGGAAACAAGAGTCAGTCAGTCAAAACATTAAATAGCAGGGAAAATGTTATTTTGACATTCAAGATTTAGATTTACAGCCACTAAAAGATGGGGGAAAATGTCTAAAATCCAAAAAAGCATGTCTCAAATCAAACCTCTGTCCAAGCCACAAATGTGCCAATATAGATATGGTGGCAGCAGCCTGGTATGAGAACACATTTCCTTACTCAGGCCCATTACTCTTCCTGTCAGTCTAAGTAAAATCTATTCCTTGACAGTTAGTTGGTTGTCTCAGAGATATTTGTTCTGACATCAAAGGAAATATCAGCCAGGTCCAAATATTGGTCTGGTATAGCCATTACAGAGGGGCAAAAATGTGGCTTCACAGACTAAACATTCAGTGGAGTTTCCACAGGCATTGTTCACTTGTGTACTTAGAAATCAAACGAGGCTTTAAATCACTGATGAAATTTTCTGGAACATTTTGAATGACTCTTGAAACAATTGGTGTGGCTTATGTAGATGAACTAATCTTCATTCCTTTAATTGATAGCTTTCTGCCATGTGACATGTGCAGATTACTGGAGGCAAAAGGAGCACAGGAACTAAGCTGTCATCTTTGAAAACCATGTGAAGCTGAAATGCTGGCTTTCTTATTTTCCATCTCTATAAAGTGGTGTGTGATTACATCCAATTACAGCCACAGAAAACCAGAAAAATAATTTTAACTGAAAGTTCTACACACTTTATTCCCTTATGTAGCATCAAGGATACTATTCAACAAAATAAAAAAACACAAGCAGAAGTTGACATCAGTAAAGCTTACATACTGTACATTAAAGGGACTGTGAGGAGAATCTATTACCGGCGACGTAAAGACTCTGCTGCCCATGAGCACCCGCGGCGACTGTCGTAATGCTCGGAACTTGGAGTGACATCATCTCCGACTTATCGGCGTTCCAGTTAAAATCGGAAAAAAACATGTCGATCTACCAGGCTATAGTTAGCTGTTGTTAGCACGCCCTGCGTTGTTGTTCACAAATATCACATGAAGAATGTGATTATCACTATGGCAGCATTTTTGTAAATATAAGTCTAACAATACTATGTATACAGCTGATCTAGAGCGACACATCCCAGTTAGAAGTGCAAATAAATGGATTATTACAGGAGCTAAATAACTGTTCACACTGCAACTCGGGGGTGGCGAGGTTTCACCGAGGTCCAGTAGGAAATTCAGAATCAGGGGGGGCGTTCCAGTTGCAGTTTCCTACTTCGAACTCAAAATTCCTACTTCTGACAACAACTGGAACACACCAAAAGACGTGTGCAAGCCAAAGCGTGTTTTTGTTGTGATAAATGCAGCTCGGACCTTCCTCAGAACTCTGCATTGCTTTACAACTTCTTTTTTCAGCAACTTAGAGGATGCAAAGCGACAAGGTGATGTATCTCTTTCTAGTTATGTAGTGGTAGTTTTTGATGTGTGACAACAAGCAAGTTTTGGAAAACTTAGTATCGTAGTTTTGTAGCCGGCCATATATCGCTACTTACAGCCCGGTGCTCTAAGACGTTTCCAAATAATATAAATTATTTGGAAACCGGAAGGCTAAGCAATAGCATTTATAGATAACCTATTTTGATGCTATAAAACTCATCTTAAAGTGTGTATTTCGATCAGGCATATATCTAAAAGTGAGACTTTTTTGTAATTACTTAGAAACTCCTCACAGTCCCTTTAAGTGGAGTATCCATGCCCTTACAATTCTGCCAGAATGACAGTCTTTAAAAATATAGTAGTTTAATGCATTTATGTGTGTTTCTGTCAGTTATACAACACTCTGAAATGGTGAACGGCATTTGGCTATTCATCATTAAAGAACTGGTGAGTGTTACGATGCTGACATTAGCTTTTTACTATTGTTTTATGATAGTGTTGGAATCACATAATCTGTTACTTGTAGCAGTGTTGCAAAGTAGTCATGTTAAAGGGCAGTCATATTTGAATTAAGGTAACAACTATGGTAGGATTAAAGGAAATCAGTTTCATACTACTGTCTATCATACTACAGCACTGATCTGCTTTTTGCTTCTTGCAAGGGTTTTCTGTATTAGATGGCGCTCTGTGGAGGTAAAACCTGGGCTCAACCCCAAATCAGTCAATGCATCCAATGGAAAAACAAGATTCTTTTATCAAAAGTAATAACAGTAATGCCATATCAGATGAGCTATCAGTGGTTCATTTCCACTGAGTAGCTACACCGAGTTTACTGTGGTTCACGATGGTCTCCCCTCATCTTGCTTGCAATCCTTTGCCAAACATACACTTAGTTGGTTTAAAGCTCTGCCCTTTAAGTACTTATACTGTATATTTAAGGTATCAGCTTAACAAGGCATGTCTATACCTGATGCCTTAGTTTTTGTTACAGTGAGTACTTCAATGGTGCCTTTTAAAAATAGATTGGGTTGTCATGCCATGGCTGCGTAAAACTGCTACTATGTCCAAGCAATACAACAGCGAAGGACATCATAACATTTTGTCCTGGAAGACAAGAAGTTTTGTTTCAGAGGAGCTTGCAAGCAGCAAGACAAAATACTAAAACTGGAATAGAAGAGTTTGATACGCCATCCAGAAGTACAGAAGCTGACAATGGGACATTCCATCATAATGTCTAAAACCTCTCTTGTGGCTCCCAAAGTGATAATACTGTCTGACCAGTTAGTGGTTGGCAGCATATTGGTGTCACACTTGGAATAAGCTAAGCTTACTTGGGACCTCGCTAGAGGTGATACAAAATATGGCAAGTGCCAGGTATTGAGTACAATCCCTGGTGAAAAAAAATAACAATAACAAATACAAGAGGTGTCAAAGCAAGAAAAGTGGATTCAACATATGGTAGCTTCACCATTAGAGTTGATATTGGGTGGTAAGAATTAGTTTCTAATACTTTTTAACCTCATGTTTACCAAACATAGGCTCTTTTCCTGTTTGTAAAAAGCAAGATGCTTTTCTAGTGGACAGGGTGAACAGGCGGAAAACGATCCTCCAAAAACATTAGACAGTGCTGACTAGCAAACTGTTTATGGCTTGTTGCAATGATAGGAGAGGATAATGCAGGACTCTCTAAATGTGTGAGGTCACAAAAGCCCTGCTTCCCTGAGTGGTCTGGTTTGGTTCAGTACAGCTCGGTATGGTTTGGAGAGCTAAACAAAGATCTTGTTTGCATTTTCACCTCCAGATGTACTTTCACTTAAAGGCGGGGACGTAAGCCAAGAGAGGAGGGTTGTGTAAAGGCAATGTAAATGCATAATGTCACAGTAAACGTGGTCTCAGTTAGAGAGTGATTGTAAAAACTGAGTAGTAATAGATGACTTCCAGCACTGTGATACTCTGTGGAACATTGTATCATGTGGGTATTGTTGACAACAGCAGAGGAAAATCACTAAAAATGCATGGCTAATTTAAAAAGGGCGTGTGGTGTTTTGGTGTTTTTGCTTTCACTGCTGTCGCATGAGAACTAATGATTTTTGTGACCAATTAATTCGTTTTTAGCTCCACTCTCTGGTGTTGGTTTTGTACACACAGCACTTCATCAGAGGGGTGCCAAAAAGTGAGATGGCACAGGTTGGTTATTTGTTTTTTCTTTCTCCTGATTCAACAATGGAAACACAAGTAATTGCAAGCTGTACTGAGCCAAACTGAACCGGACTGCTTGGTGGAAAGGCAGCTTAATTTTCAGGGGTAGGAAATCTTACTTAAAAAGATACCCTGAAAAACAACAGCAGACTGGCTGGATTTTAATTTTAAGGCCTTCCATTCTGACATCCAACGACACAAGAACAGCTTTCTAAGTATGTGTCAGAGAGATCAGACCAGTGAAAGGAACCACTTGCATAAAAGAAAAATTTAAGTCAAACATTGAACGGCTGTGAACTTGTATTTGAAAGCTTATCCATACATAAAAAGTTTAGGAGAGGCTATGAGTATGTTCTAAAGTTTCCAGATGGATAAAAGAAGTAGTAGAAAAAGTGATCCCACTGTATTTCCTTGCAGATTGGTCACATGACGTGAAATAACAACAGTTTGACATCAGATTAAGGCTTTTAAACATCTTAAAACAGTTCAAGTGAAGGCCCTTGATTCTATTGGTGGCACAATGAAGACATCATTTCTTGACAACCCTCCCCCCCTTCTCTGTCCCCCTCCATGACGCATAGCAGAAGCCATGTCTCCTTGCTTCAAGCCTTCCTTTTTTCTTAATGAGCCAAATGGTTTCATTTAGGAACCAATGTGAGCCCTCCCAGTCACTGTCAGATCCCTGTCTGCCTAACTGGCGACAACCACCACTTGAGAATTAAATGTGAGCCTGACCAAATTATTCCATCAGGAAGAAATCATGATGACAGCCCTGAGGGGAAAATATATATTAAAGTAACTGAAAAGTAGAGTGGAGGGCAGGCCTTGTTCGGGCTTTGGTTGACATGAGAGTAAACATACTCACTGATTGCATCTGACTGTGGCCTCCTGACTCGTCCAGTGGTGTTACTGGACTGAACTGAAACACAGGAAACACACGGTGAGTTTGAGCCGCACATTGCCGGCAGTGTCTAGCTGTGTGCTTTTTCACAGTGGAAAAAGGCAAGAAAGTCAACACATCATAAAAGCTGGTCCACGGGAGCAAAACCACATGCAAACAAACACATTTTTATGCTGAATTTGCTTTTTACTGTGACAAAATCAAGAGGCGTCTGTCTACAGGGCTCGAGTTTATAATGCAGGATAGGAAATAATGACTTTTTGACCATCTTAAGCTATGGCAGCATTATGGGATAAATCCAAGAAACAAGAAAATAACAATAATGTGTGATTTTTTTAGAGAAAGTCACTCACAGTTTTGAGATACAAAGTCACTCATTTCTAAAGCCTCCAGACCTAAGATTTTAATCAGTCAAAAAGTTTCAAGCATTTTAAATTACGAGAGCAAGAATTCCAGTTCAAGGCATGGGAAATTATTAGCCTAAGAAAACAAACTCAAAAATTTGTATGCCACAAAGCACAAAATTGTCTGTTGCAAGGAAGACAATAATACCAAATGGCACTGTTCGCTTGTACCAGTTCTGCAGTTTCAACCCTGATCAAATAGTAGTTTATTAGGACAGAGCAAAAAGGACATACTTGAGTTTTTTGCCCAGAATCATATTATCACTATGGACTCTGAAGAGACATTTTTGTAAAGTGGTGCTATTCAGGTGGCTACCAGGTGGTTCAGGGAACACCTACAGCCCTCCTTTATCCTCAGACGTAGAGCACAAGTCATTTTTAAGCATCAACAATCATGAAACTAATGAAATATGTCAAAATATGTCACAAAAATTGCTAAAAGTCTTCGCCAACCTGTATTTTTGAACTTCTTTGCAAGAAAATAGAGACATACCTGGTGGTAACTTTTGGTAAAACTTTTCTATGCCTTATTTAGTGCATTTGTGAAAAAATGCGTAACAAACTGAATGACTTGTGAATAATATGGATGGTATATTTAAAATAGTCAAATTGACATTTATATATTAAGGTTGTTTAATAAATCATAAGTCTGTAGGGTAGAGTTTAAGAACATACATTTTCGTACAATAAAAACGGCTAAAATCTGGACATTTGCTTCCATTTGTCAGTTAATGGGTTATTATAACTGTGAAATAAAGGCTATCCTTTAACAAGTTGGTCTTCCTTATGTGAGAATCAAACTATCACTGGCCTTTTGGTTACCTAGAATGCCTTATCCTAAGTCTTTAGTGAAATAAATGTAAAATCTATACTTACTAGTCAGTTGACCAAAGATGGGAATACTCTCCTCTGTCCCAATGAAGGAGTTAATGGACACAGAGTAGTCCAAGTCAGGGGTCAGGTTAGTAATAGATGTTGTTGAAGTATATGCATCCAAGGTGAAATCTCTGGCCGGCTCATCTGGAGAGGAATTTCAAGTTCATATGTTGTTGGAAAACATCTTGTGTGTAAAACCTGCACGTCAGTGATGGGTTCATATTCCAAAAAACATTGTGGTTTAGTTCTGACATACCTGCATCTGATACAACTTGTATTCTGAAACCCTCTATCCTTGAAGAGGGTCTTCTCCATGACATCTCCACTGTGTTCTCATTTATAATTTTAAACTTCAAATCTGAGGGTGATTCAACTGTAAATAAGAGATGAAAACATGTTAAAACACATCAAACATGGCGCAATGAATGTATAAAAATGTTTGTAATTTTGATCATATTATTTCCAATCAAGCATTCACATTGATCCCAACGACAAACACTTCATGACTGAAGTGGACATGTTTGTTGTTGGGGACAGACACATAGCACCGACGTCTGTATGTGAGGGCGACGATTAAAGACAACACTGAAAAATTGTGAGAAGCCATTTTGGTGTAAAATGGCATTTGTTTGAATTGCTCGACCTCCATGGTCAGCAACTCAAGCACTGGCATACACAACATGTGCACGACTCCACACAAACTTTATCCAAGTGCAAACACTGAGTGAACCATCCAACACATGCTGGGTGGAGTCTTCAAGACGCATGCTCTGACCTTTACAAAACTCCTGATGTAGTTGATCTCAGCATAACAAAAATACAACTCTGATGTCATTCTCAAGTTACTGATTATACAATGGAATCGAGGTTGCCATGAGGTTCAAGAGTAACACTTGACAAAATTGAACACCATATGTTGTATATACTTCGTATATAAACATATTTCAAACATAAAAAGTGGTTTGATGTTTATTGGTTAACACTTTACACAAGTGAGTGGCACACATCCATTGCAAACCTTTAAAAAGAATACACAATTCGTCAACAGAGACCCTTGTGTACTTTTTCATTGAGGGCAAAATGCATGAAGAAATGAGAACAAAACAACTGTCGACACACAAAATATTTTTCAAACAACCTATAACGGAGAGTGTGTATGTTAAAATAAACACAGGAAAACATGAACAGTGTGACAGGACCACACATCTTTACATCGAGCTGACTCGATCACAGCATCATGCATCATGTACATGAGAAAGTTGTTTGACTCAACAACTTTGGTCGACTGGACGGTAGTTTCCATGTACAGTGGGGACCACACAGACAGATATGACAATCATATTTTAAAATGATATTCTTTCTTACAGTTTCTGTTACCAGCTGAGGAGAGAGTCAGCATTTGTTAGAGAAAGTTTGTGAGCATTTAGTAAATCCTCCTAACATGCATGAAACGGCTAAACCACAGTATTAAGTAGATTGTACTAACGTCATAAGTGCAATCATCCATTCATCCATCCATCCATCCATTATCCATTCCACTTATTCCTTTTGCGGTTGCATGGGGCTGGAGCCTATCCCAGCTGGTTTTGGGTGAGAGGCGGGGTACACCTTGAACAGGTCACCAGCCAATAGCAGAGCCACATAGAGAGATAAGCAACCATTCACACTCACACTCACACCTAAGTGATTTGGACTCAATAATTAACCTAATAAGCATGTTTTTGGTCAACCCATGCATGCACGGGGAGAACATGCGAACTCCACACAGAAAGACCCTAACTGACATGGGATTTAAACCAGTAACTTCATAATGTGAGGCGCATGCACTACCTGCTGCATCAAGTGCAATCACATGCAACCATTTTTAATCTTTTTATTATGAAATCAGGTATAGTTTTTTTATGAAGTAGCTTATTTATCTTACTATTCTAGGATGACCGTTTTGATTCATTTCAAACTAGATGGTTGAAGTCTTTTTTTTTTTCAAAAATGTGACCACTAACTTGCTATCACAGAAAAAGTTATGTTGGTATCTTAAGAGTTAATGACTAACACTTTTAATGAGGCATTTATGCAAAAGTGCCACACTAAAGCTATATTATTATTACACTTCAAGACTTTCAAATTAACTCTGTCAAGACGTTGTATCACACTGGGATATGGCTGTAGATGTGCAAGTTGTCCATCTACACACAAAGGCTGAGACACACACTCACAGTGCTCCTGTGCTCCGCGGAGTCCTTGTGCCCCTCTCACCAATTTTACACCTCTGATACTAAATCTGGAGATGAAGCAAATATGTGGTCACCTTGTACTCCTTTTTTGTCTGTGTGAAGTTGAAAGTGGAGGCAACGCATCACAGCAGTGTAAATACGATGGCTTGTGATGGCATTAATGGAGCTCAAGATAAATCAAGATGTAAAGAAACTGCCAAACATGTTGCCCAATTCTCCACTTAATTTAAAGAATTTTGAAAGGCAACAACCCACAAAAAGAATGTGGGGCCATAACACACTAAAAGCAGTTTGTATATAGCCATTTAATTTGTCCCTACACCACTGCCTTACCTAAAAAAAATTGGAATTAAGGATGCTCTAAACAGATTTCTGGCAGCCGATATTTATCACTTATCACCAATGATTGAGAGTGGCCAATACTGTTGTCACAAATTGTATTGTTTTCTACCTATAACAGTCTTTTTCCATAGAGATGGAAAATTCATTGTCATATATTCATTCTACCAAGGGGCGGTAGATACATGGTAGTGTAACGTCACATTTTCTTGTTATCTAACTCACTTCTATACGAACAGCTTCAAATCAGATTTCTAACTAATGGGCTGTAAAGAAAGTTCATGGGAGCTTACTTCTGCTGCTTCAAGTAGATAACTGACCATATATGAATATTGTGATGTAAGTTTTTGTTATTTGTATTATTTAGCTCTAGTGAAGAGTAAATTTAACACATACAACTGAGTTTTAGCCACAGGTGATCAGACTGGCAACGCCAAGTATAATTCAAGTCAACTCATAGTGTATTTTTAACAAAAATTGGCCAATAATGATCAGCTCCTGATCAATCAGGTATTTTTGCTTGAAATCACTGGTCCAAGGAGTCAGATTAAATGGACTGCTATATATATATATGTACTTTAGGTTTACATAGCTTATCATCTTAACTTATATAAAAGTGAGTATTAATTTAAGGTGTAAAGTGTCAAACAGGTAGTTAAATATTTGTTACACTTCTTTTTTGGTTGGAAAACTTAATTCTTAATATTCCATGCTACTTGTTTATGAAATTCATGTTGGTTTCATAAACCATTTTTGCATTTTTCTTTACACAACAAGACAGATGATAGGACATTGATGACATCATTTTTAAATAAAATACAGGCAGTTATGAAGGTTAGTGTGATGTAAAGTGCACAGATGTGGAGTTTAGATCAAGCTGTAATACATCCATAGTTAAACCAATGGCAGTATACAATCATATCAGGATTATAAGTGGTTAAGTAAGTTAGCATGCACAGCACAAAGCAATGATTTTGGGATGTGGGAGCATGCTATCTGTCATGTAAGAATGAGAGTGCCATGAGAGGCAAGAATATCATTATAAAATACACTTTATGGAGGAAGCCATAGCTTGGGACACACTGAATGCACAAGCAGATGACAAACAGGAACCCACCAAATGGGTTAAAAACTAGGATTGGAGGATCACCAACCTGGCATATCAATTCAAGGAGCTTGGATGGACTGTCTTCCTGTTTTCTTCACGAGTACTCCAAGATCAAAAATGGTATGCAAGTGTGTTGATGTGTGTGTTTGAGAGTGTATGTTGTGATGGGTTGCTGTAGCAATGTGGGAGATGTTTGGATTTTGCAGATTTAAAAAAACTCCCACGTTTGGTCAAGATGGTTTTAGCACCTCACTTTGTTTGACCATATGTCCCTCAGGTTTTGAAATATACTCAAAGAACAAAGGCAGTTTTGTCAAAATGACTTCTGGTACATCTTTTGGAGCTTCTGGTTCCTTTTTGCTGTGTGGATGTCTGTCCCATCAGTTCCTAATAAAGAACACCTCTGGCGCTCTGGGGCCAGAATCTGGCTACTGTTCTGTTAGTATCTTCAGTCTTAAGCCAGCACACCAGCCAGCCAGCTATCCTGGCCAGAGCTACTGCCAGGAGGAGAGACCAAGAGGAGGAGGAAAGAGCACCGACTTTCCCAAAGAGGCAGGACAGATGCCAAAGTAATTCCGCAACATGTGCTGACATTAAACACCACTGCATATTAACTTTCCATATGTACTGCAATTCAGCGTTTTTGCAAAAGCCCGCAAAGAAGCCCCTAGAAAGGCTCTTTGTCTTTGTGCTGTCTGAGGATTAATTTGCTATTCTCGTATTTCATCTTTCCATTCCGTTAACGGAGATATGTGAGGGTTAGACGTTCGACTCCTCGCCTCATCCCGCCAGAGAGCTTTAGAGAGGAAAAAAATCAGAAAAGTTTCCATACCATATTTCCATATTTGAAGTTTCATTGGACTGAAATGTTTGCATAAGAAATTACTTTGAGTCATTTCATGTCAAATGTATTGACAGATTGTTAACAGCCTGTGACATGTTAGCTCTTATGGCATGTATAGTAAGAGTTATTAAACAGCTCCTAAAACAGAAGTACAGATGAATCCAAAATAGGGCTGGAAATTTGTTTTTAGGGCTCATTCATACTTTATGCAGGATCTACGTAGATACTGACGAAGTCATCTGCAGAAACTCTGTGTTTCTCTATGGTATTCAGTCCTGTTAGAGGGAGGCCAGCAAAAAGGTTAAAAAATGTGGATTTTTCTGCAGAAATCACAAATCTTTAACGCATTAGGGGCTGATCCAATTCCCAAAAACTCTTTTGTGGTTGTGCATCTAAAAAGGTTCTTAAAGGGATAGTTCCTGTATTTTTGGAGGGGTGTTATGTGAGGTACATGGTGTGAACCTGAACGTGTGCCACAGTGGCACAGCTCAGTTCTCTCACCGTTCAGAAAAACACAACAAACCACAAAAATAATGTGGGGTCATAACACTTTTTGTACAATTTGTACATATCCACTTAATTTTTCACTATACCGTTGCTTTGATTAGGCACTGTTTTAAGACACAACACAACCCCCTTCAATGTTTTGCATTTATGATCTTTTGCACCGTGAGAATATTTTCTACATAAACATATTATTGGAATGGGCACATCACTAACTCCAAAGCAATCTTTGTAATCTTTTCTGTCAAAATGTTAAATAATATTATATGAAGAGGGTATACAGTCAGTTAGGCAGGCTGGAGATAAACTTGCTGTTTGTCCTCATGTTAACATTTGTATCCAGATAATAATTTTATATACACTCTTGTCCATATGTCATGCTTGTCATCTGAAGAAATCACAACAGTCCACAACATAGACCTCAGGCTGTATACAACAACCTGTGTGAAGTAAACTGCAAACATGGCAACAAATGCAACTGTTTGAGATTAAAGCTAACAATGTACCACAATACTCAATGTCATCATCAAATAGATGAAGGCAACTGATGACCCAGAGTTAGATTGCAACATTATCACAGTCTGCAACAAGTGCCATCATGTTAATTGGTGTCATTTTATCAATAAACTGATACACCAAACCAATAACTGAAAACATTTCCTGACATGTGAAGCAGAATATCTCCTATCAGCTACATTGCTATATGTATTTTTGTCCGTTCAGTCTTCATAAAGATTGTTTAGATGTGGAAGATTGTGGATCTGGTCTATCATTTTGTCCTCAAAACTCTGTTATTTTCCTTCTGCCGCTGTGTTAACTGTAGCCCCCAACAACTCTCAGGTTTGCCCATCTCTATCCAAATTTAAGGAGCCTGTCTCAGATAATTTTAGCATATTTAAGAGGAACAGTGCCTTGAAAGTGAGGATGCTTCCCTGCAGTGCTGGTGCATCCAGAACGCTTTGTGAATAGCTTTCGGCAAGGGGCAGGGAAGCATTATCACTTTCAATGCACTTTTCTCCTGAAATATGTCAAATTCGTGAAACTATTGCATCAGGGTGAGCAGACCTGAGTGGTGCATTGAGGCATGGCCTGGGAAAGTGCAGTGAGGCTTCACCCTGAGACATCCCTGCTGCCAATACATATTCCTACCAGTCCTGTGTAAACTGCATATTTATTCTAGAGGACATGAGCAGCCGACACACTGCACTAATGTAGGAGAAACATGGCTGCCATCATGAGTCCACATCTGCATAGTCACAGCAAGTATATCTCCAGTCTTAATCTGACACCTACCCTGCTGCAGCTGCTTCCAGCTTGAAAAGACACCATATAGTCCTGATCAGTTTTGTCCCCGATGGCCTTGTTTGCTTATGTTGGCCAAAAAAATACACAAGCATTCATTTCAGTGAGTTTCAAAACCAGCTGAAAATCCTCGCAGGATCTTTAAGCACTTGTGATTGTCTTGAAATTTTCCATTTTTAGATCCAAAACTTGAGGATTTTCCATGTCGATATTTCCTTTCCGGACCTTTACATTACATTTATTGTTCTACTTTTGAATATTTAACTCACTGATGCCCAGAGACTCTTCCTGCACAAGCAATTAAGGGATTACAACACTGCACTTGTAAAACCGCTGTGGAAAAATAACAGGTTAACAATTTGTTTCTACAACCTCAGCATAATCATAATAACTCAAAAATATGTGATGTAGCGTTCCGATGGCTAATTACTGAGCACTTGGCTATGCTCCAAATTTTGCTTTTGGAAAAACTGCAGGGCATGCAATCATAAAACTGAAACATTAACAGCCTCCCCTGCCATAGCATTTATGAGGGGACATTAAGCCATGAAACTGACTTTTGTTCTAGTCTGTGCCCTGCTGTTTAATGCTCTTAATTAGTAATATGATATAAAAGGAGTTTCACTGTGCTGTTCACTGTTTCTTAATGTTGCCAAATCCCAATGAGGAAATTGCTCCTGCACGTATTTGTTTAAAGAATATAAATTACAGAACAACACAAGAAAATTTGAGCTGTATTTGGATTTAATATCAAAGCCTATAATCAGTAATGACAGATAAATCTGGCAAAATAAGCTACAAATGAGGAAAAATGGACAATCCATCACTAAATAATCCTTCAGTGGTCACATAATCAAGTAGCATACACATGAAATAAGATAACTTTATTAAGATAATGAACACAAAGGTTTCATTTTCCTTGTAAATAGTGTCTGGCTTTAAGACAAGGCTAATCCTTGTAAAAAAATACATCCAAAAAATGTGAAAGTGAAAGAGAAGGAGCAGGAGATGAAGAGACAGAGCTGTACAGTGTATGTTAGTGTTCGGAGGTCAGATGGTTTTATTCACCTTGAGCATCTATGGAGGATATCAGGACTGCAAGAAAGGCAGCCGTGGCCAGTGACAGCCCTAGCTTCATGTTTGGCCCTTTAGGCTCAGCAGCACATTAACAAATCTGAAAGACAAAAAGAGAAAACGTGTCAAAGGAGCAGACCTATAACAAGGCTAACTTTGTTAATGTGGAAAATAAAGTCTAACATTTCAGTCACAGCTCATGTTTGCAATTGTTTTAAGCGTTTGGTGCTGTAGCACGGCAGTCTATGTCTGGTCTGGGGTTCCACTTCATCACTTCTCACAGATTAAACTCAAACGCAGAATTTGGGTGCAAACAAGATAATCACTTCAATCACTGTTGTAGCTTAAAGTTGGGTGTTATAGTGATAGAGGGTCGAAAGCAAGAGCACAATACTGATGCAGGGCAGAGTTGGCAGAGGCAAATAAATTAATCAGCTCTTGTAGATTTACTGAGGTGCTAATTGTTATGATGTTCATATGATGATTAAAAACTTATATATGTCAAGTGTGAGAGCTGAATCAGCTGAAACTCACTCCCTGCTGTAGCCCCATTATCTTTTGTATTCTGTCTGAGTAGGTCTTTTGCATACTTATATTTCTTTACAAAAACTTTACAATCAACCACATTTACATGAGTAATTTCTTAACTATATTCTACAAGGCATCAGCAGTGACTATAAAATAAAATAAAGAGCGAAACTAATAAAAAAATCAATTGACTAGAGATGTCCTGATTTTTTTTTTTTTGCTATGATACTAAATTTAGTATCACAACACTCATTACTAACATGATGACTGAAACTAAAACAATAATGATGCAGTTCTCAGTAATGGAACAAGTAGTCCTCAAGGGACTGTCACAGTGAGGATTTGATAGTTCATTAACCACATTAAGTGCAAAAATACATCTAAAATTACCTTTTGGTGGATTAACATTTAAAGAACAAATTGTTACTCTATCATGTTAAATAGCTGATGGACTTAAGTTTATTGCTTTCCTTTCTTTTTGAGTACTAAAGTGCTTTTACACCACAGGTCACATCTACCCATTCACACTCAGATTCACTCACTGGCATTTGAAGTTTCTAAATAAGTTATCAATCAGCATTTTGCAAACTTCCACACTATTTTAGAAACATTTTCACATCAGTGATGCAGCAGTGAAAACAACTAGCAGCTCAGTGTCCTGTCCAAGGACACATCAACATATGACAACCAGGGCTGGACTTGCAACCTTCCTATCATTGGTACAGCATAATACCAGACAAAGCAACCTAGACCCAAATCCTGTATCATTATAAACAGGGTATTCCATATTTATTTGGTCAAATACAGCCTCATAAAACCATGACTCACATATTTAAAAGAAACTTATTTTCACTGTTGTCTTCAAAACCAGTTGAATATATCTCTGTGTAAATGTTAGCCTAGGGTTAAACTAAATTCATAGGTCAGCACTTGTTATACACTTACTACACCAGACAACTGGTTAGCACATCACAGTCCAACTGCACAACACAGAAACCCATACTCAACTTTGTCAGTGCTTTAGTGCATTTTAAATTATGTATTTTTTATTTAACTTGAGCAGATTAGTTTGAGTGCAAATTTTATTATTGCACAAGTGAAAATTTCCAGCATAACTTTTATCTGAGTACAGCATTTTCAAACTCTTCCTTCTGTACCAGTCACCACATGCTGGGGTGCACCTATGTCTGATTAACAGCTGCGCCAACAAAGACAGATTTAGGTTTGCTGAGGGTAAGCTCTTTTTGCCTTCAACCAAAACCACACAATGATTAACAGTTGTGATCCAAGTCCCCCTGATTCATTTATAAACATAAAGAACACATAATCATAGCTCTTTTTATTTATTTAATCATTCCCTCCCTTTACGATCAAACTGCAAGACCCATCTAGAATCTGTTACACAAGGAGCACCACACCTCACTGCTTGTTGCTGACGCCCAACCCCTGAGGTGATACTTAGTGCTCCTACAAGCATTAAGTGATTAAAGTATTTGAAAAAATCATCACATTAGACTCTTTCTTTTAATAAGGCCAAATACAGAGACTTTTTCTGTCTGTTTGGCTTTGTTGTAAGGACAGTGGCTCATCACTATGATGCAACAATCACATATTCATTATTTCAGAAAGAAGTGCAAGGCAGAATAAAATACACTATTGTTTGGTTTAAAGGTTCTCAAATAGGGCAGCAAGTGAGACACATTTGGGTGTGCCATGGGCATTTGCACACTAATCAATAACCAATGAATACTTAATACTCTAATACTCTATCGATTCTGGAGGTCTTTAGTGATTCAGATTTCACTGGTAATGCAGTTGCTTATCATATCTACATTTTAAAGTGATTATAAAAAAAAATAAATATATACATACACATGCATATGTATGTAAAACAGATTAATAAGACACTATAGCACACTTAAAAGAGGTTATGTTGCTTGGATGTGGTTTTGGTGTGGCTTGAAATCTGGGTTTGGTATTTGTGTGCCTTAGGGCAAAATTAGTTTGGTTTAGTTTATCATTAATCTTTACAAGTCAGCTCACACTGCAAATGAGATTAACAATATTTGATTGTTTCCATATACATATTGATTGTTATTCCACTCTCCTTTGAGATAATATGTTGCATACTGAAGCATCTTCCTTTCTTCACTGTGTAAATGACTCTTCACTTTGTTGCCATTGTAACTTTAGTGACTATGAACTTGTCTAAAGTGTGAAATAAAATAGTTTACAGAATCAACACGCCCTCGATTGATTTTTGTATATATTCACACACACAAGTCAGGAGATAACTTTCCTTAACTTGATTTGGTATTTTCTCTGTATCTAGTCACAAAATGAGGAAAACAATCAATTTTGTGGCAAAATTTGAAAATTGCATCTTATTCCATATTTTCTCTTCTGAGGTGGTATATACTTATTTGCTGTTCTTCTGAAATAAAATGCATCAGTAACTGACATTTTCCCCTAAAACAAAAGGAGTCTTTTCACAGATTTCACCAGGCAGAAACCAGCTCTGCTATTTCATGCGTAGTGTTTTATCGAAGCATATGCAGACCAACTTGGACTATTACTGCCGGATTTTCAACTTCTGGGGTTTTTAGCACGAGCTGTGGGCCCCTCCTGCTGCACGAGCACTAAAACTGCAGCTGCAGGAGTGAAGCTGCTTTCTCAATTGAGGTTAATTTATCCGAAAATCACTTAATTCTAAAGCATTGGATTCGCCTGGAAAAGCATGTTAAAGTCCTCAACAGGCTTATTTACATAAAAATTGAAACTTTTAACTTTAAAACTCCTTAAAATGAGGAGATTTAGTGTTTTAGATTAAAAAGAAACTTATTTATGGCCCTATTCAAGTTATTTAAAGTTGGTTATGTTGTGTATGAGAGGCTCATATTTCAAAATTAATCAAGAGTTAAAGGGTCAAAAATTAGAAAAGTGCACCAATAAACAAATCCAGAGATAAAAAAAAAATATTTCTTCTATTCTGCATAAACTCTTAACACTGCACAAGTTAAAGTTTGAAAGTACTCACCAATTCAACCCCCCAGAAAACCAGCCGACCAAATGTGCGAGCAGCCTGCTGGAAGCCTCCCCCTCTGCGAAGTGAGAGAAAAGTGTCAGGAGCTGCTGAAGGACCCCTCTCCTCCTCTCACTGGCTACTGGAAGCTCCGCCAGCAGATGTCCAAGAAGGAAAAGCCTCTTTCCAAGTGGGAAGAAATCTTTCCACCATCGAGCTACTTAATAGGGGGGCTGTCCCAGGCTCTCAGTTTACCATCAGATGGATTTCTTCTCCTTCTCCCTCTTCTTCTTACGAAACCCCTGCCCGTCTGATGATGCATGTCCCCCACTAAGACCGATCCACGGTTTGGAAATTACATTTTTTTTTTTTTTTTGCCTGCATTCTTTTGGTCTGCTGATTTAATGAGTTTCCAGAGCCAATGCGCATTCACAGCAGGGAGTCAGCTGTCCAGACGGCACTGACAGGGAATGTGTTCAATGTATGGACGTCAAGCAAACTTACAAGCAAATTATACACGTTTATTTTACTGTCAAGTGGAAAAAAATGTTTAATTTTCAGGCATAAACTGTTAAAATAAACTGTTGACTTTAGCTGCCTTAATGGTTCGTTTTTACCAAAAGTAATCTATAATGACATTGTTTTGAGATTTAAGTCCAAGTTACAAGTTGATTTTATACCTTTATTAACAAACGAGAATGAAAGGGAATCATTTGTTGAATCATTCTAATTATTTGGCTTTTGAGTCAGCTTGCTCAGTCAACGTTCTGAATAATTTGACTTTGGCGCCCTCTGGCGGTCAGACTGAGCACATACAACAGCCGATCGTCTGATGGCTGCAAACTTGAAGAGGGCACATTAACACACAAAAAAAACTCTTGTAGAGAATTAAAACACCTTCTAATTGAACAGCAGGAGCAAGAGCTTTCATCTAAATCCAAGCATTTATATTTTAAACTTAAAGTTTATCAGGACAGTGCAATAACAGCCTTTTTCAGCTTTACTTGTTGGACCGTGGTGTAGTTGCAACATTAAATTTGTTTTGTGCTGTAGTATCAGTATCAGTCTAAAACAGGGGTCAATCTTTTTAAGACTGAAAGCAACCCAAAAGATTAGCTGCATTATGCAGGGCCACTCGTCTGATTTAATGTTTCTGAGTAACATTTGTATAATTTGTTGGTTTCTTTGTTGCTTTGTGAACAGGCTCGCCCAAAAACAGAAAGAAAGGATTGGGACGACATAGTCCAGGAAATGTTTGTAAAGACACAAGGAAGAAATTATGATATTTTGGTGGTGGTCTGAATTTGGATGCAGATCCAGGATGTTTTTAATGATTTGCAAACACTGATAGGGTAGTTTTCTAAAAGATTTTAATAAGTTATAAACAGTTATTCCGATGTTGCTCCCAAAACTGCAGGTAGATGGGCATGAAAGGGAATGATTGTGTAAGGTAATATTGATAGATAAATAACTCTAAACCCATCAGTTAGTGACTGTGAGAGTGAATTGGTGTGAACTTGTGGATGAAAGCTGCCTTGTAAAGGTCAAAGACACCAGAAAAATGCTATATAAGCTCAAGTCCATTTACCATTTACCACTACAATTTAGTGGTGATCCAAGTCAAGATGTTGACCCAGAAGTTTTTCAAGGGCTTAAAAGTGTAAGATTGGGCACTTTTTCACATTTTTGACATCAAGTCGCTCAACAGTGTTGGAAACTGTCTGAATCAACAGGTTCATGCTGGCTTCAGCTGAACTGGTTTCTTACTAAAAGACATATCAGTTTGAAAGCTGTGCCTGCCAAAATGTAGGCGAAGATTTTATACAACGGATATATTCCGATGTTAAGAAACAATCAAGTTTGTAAGTAGACCACTACTGCATGTAGATGGGTATAAAAGGGAATGATTGTGTAAGGTAGTATTGATAGATAAATAGCTCTAAACCCATCAGTTAGTGACTGAGAGAGTAAATCAGTGTGAACTTGAGGATGAAACCTTCCTTGTAAAAAGCTTCAAGACACCAGAAAAATGGTGGATAGTGACATATTAACCTTGATGTGGCATCTGAGGGATTACCATTCTACTTGTTTCTTATAGAGAACAAATCAATGACCAAAAATCCATTGATGTAGCAATAGCTATGATCATGCTTGTAGGTGGTTTTCTGTAACACACTTGGGATCAAATTATTGCTGGTGTTTTTGTCATATTATGTATGATCTGTGAATATTTTAAACTGACACAATACTGCATTGAGTAGGTGCTCCCCCCTGATCAAAGAGTGATGAAAATGAAATCATACACAAACCACACAGCGGCACATTTGACTTTTTTTTCTTTACTACATGCTTTGTACAGTCAATAAATACTCATTTCTCCCATATATTCAAAAACAGATATCACAGAGAGGACAAATATGTTCCTTGATTTCAGGTCTGCATTAGGTTTCATATCTTACATACAGCACATGCTTGAACGTTTGTTCACATGATGAAGTTCCCTTCGCCAACACTCTTTCACTCAGGCTTCTTTGGCATTGCAGCACTGAACAGCTCGTACACAACATACCCACTCCCTGTAAAGAGATCAAGAAAGTATTACAAATGGACCGGCATACGTTAAGACGATTTTTAATTCAAACAACACTTTATGATGCATTGTGAGATTACTGTAATTTTTTTTAATAGCCAGCCTGAGTAGTAACATTTAAGGTGAAGTCACTGCTTTGAAATGGATCTTTATTCCAAAACAGACTCAAACATCTGGAGGGGGCCTGATTCATGAAATCTCAGACAAAAAAGTGACGTACCAAAGACAGTGAGAGTCATTGTGGCTCTGAAGAGCAGAGCGTCCTTAGAGCCGCCCTTCAGATGGATAGGTATACCATTGTCCTCCTGTTCAACGAGAGAAGAATCAGCAAGGAGCATTTCACACTTGGCTCAATTTGTTTTGAACTTGTATGAAGCCCTACAATGCATGCTAGTTTTAGCTTTCAAAAGTATTCGACTTTTTGTTGAGCTCATCTCTATTTAACCACAGCAGTTAAGTGGTGGCACACAGTGCACTAAGCAATGAGGCAGTACTTGATCTGGGATTTAGAAGCGTGGGTAGGCCATCTATCAACAATGACTACAGGAATTTCTTGCGCTATGCAAGGATCAGCAAAGCCTGCCACATTGGAACTTTGTTTTACAAAGAGTTTTTAATTAGCAGCTAGCAAGCATGATTAGTGCAACTCCAGTTTGAGGTCATTGTAACATCATAGAGACAAACCCCCCAGATACTTATCTGTCAGGCTACAAAGACAAACTGTCTCCAGAACCTGGGGACAGAGTAGAGACTTTAACATTATCATTATCCTTATGATGAGGCCCCGTTCTCTTTCTTGGTATAAACACAAACAAACACAACAAAGTTTGCAAACCATGATTCAAACAGACATAAAAAAGCAGAAAAATGTGTCTCAAACTAGACAAAGATGATCTTAGCACAGTTTACCACAAAATACTTTAAGCTTCTTTTGATCAACAGTTCTTTTTGGCTGGCAGTGATGTTTAATGTCATAATACATATATAAAACATTTAATGCATGATTCCTCATGAGACCCAAGAAAATAAAGCTTGAGACTTTCATGATGTGCTAAAATGAGTTAAAGAGTGGAGGGTAAAAGGCAAATGTAAAACTTCCTCTTCACAGTCATTGTTTCATCCTGTGTTTAAAAGCATGTCTTATGTGCAGGACACAGGAGCACCGCAAGAAATTTTGGTCCTATGGAAAGACATATCTGGCCTTATTTTAAAAGCAAAACATTAGGAGAAAATATCAAACAAGTTTTTATCTTTAATTGCAAGATAAAAATCTTTCCCATTGGATCTGTGATCTTCTAACACTATATTTTAAACTTCTGTGGATTATACATTTCTCTTATTTATAAACCTGTTTTTTAAAAGACCTCAATATTTTAACGATTTATTCGGACATTTGTTTATGCAGAAAAATGCAGTGATGAAACTGATATCCTCCTGCAAGTTTTTGAAAAGGCCCCTTTTTAGTCAAAATAATAGAGCTCTCAAGAAATTCATTTTGTGACTTTTAACAATCAATCTGACATTTTCCAGGAATTTTTCCAGTGTCACATAACCAACTGAAGTTACATTGTTGCTGTGAGCAGTTTTCAATTCTAGTTAGCCTTCTAAAAAAACAAGATTAGAGGTTGATGAACAATATCTCTAGCTATTGATCATGTTGATCTTAGAATGTCTTTGTTTCTAACTCTCCTGCACGAACATTGTCTGTTAGATATCTGTTTAGTCTGGCTTTTATGTCTCTTACTATTATAAATTTATGGTTGTACATATTTTTAATCTATATTTACTCTGCTTTTTATGAACAGATTTTGTTAATTTAGCCTAAATTTTATTCTATCAATTTTATTTTACATATTTTTATTGTATTTTTATTTTTTTGTTTCTTGTTTCTATATTTTATGCTTTAACTTGCATTATTTTACCTACTCACATTTTCTGGCAAAGGGTACATTAGTTACCAAGTACATTTTTACTTCATTTCCTATGTTTCAAGCTAGAAGGAAGACAAATAATTTTCCAGGACAATTTAAGCTTTTCCATGACATTTCACTTTTTCCTTGTTTTCCATTTGTTTTCCATGACTGGAAAATTGGGCAATCATTTTCCAGGTTTTCCAGGTTTTCCAGGATGCGTGGGAACCCTGTAAAATACTAGAGCTCTTAAGAAATTTAAGTTTTTAACAATCAATAATCTCCAACTTTTGATAGGTAAATCAAAATCAATCACATTTAATAACCAATTTAGAATGTGTACATTGTTTTTTATATATTTTATGTTTAAGTGTCTAATGATAAAATACAGCAATTCTTTCCAGTTTCTTGAAACATACATCAGGAGAATGCAAATAAATGTATTTTGTGTTAAGATATCTTTTCATCAAAGTCAATCCTTCAATTAAAAAATAAATACGATCTCAATCACTGACATAGAGGTACCAGGCCTCCTCTTTATTGTGAGTGAGTAAATTCTGCTGCATGTTCATAACCAAATCTTCCTCTCAGTGAGGTGGGAGGGGGCTGGGCTGTCAGTGGTATGGGAAACATAATCTCCATAGATAATAAAAATGAGAAAGTTCTGTACATAATGTCAGCACATGAGCAATGTGTTTAAAGATGCTGTTTCATGTTTTAATCCTCCTCCAGGTGAAAGGAGAGGAGCTCTCCTGGATCAGATAATATGTAGCACACGATGCTGGAGAAAGTTTGGGCGTAGCACGAATTACATGCAGAATTGAGAGTAAATGAAACTGAAACTTTAGTCTGTGCTGATACTGTCATATAAAAGACCCTTTTCTTTGTCCAATTCTGTTGACATTACAGCAAGTTCCTCACTGACCTGCTGAAGGAGACAGGGCCAAGAGTCAAATGTTCAATGTGTGCATTAGTCTTAGGTAAAAAACAATAAAAATAGTGGCATTATAAGTATGGGTTTGATCGCAATAATTTTGACAATACCAATGAGAGCATCTGTATTGGAGTCGAGCTAAAATAGTGGAATATTACTTTGTCATGAAAAACATGGTCATTTCTAAGTGAAGAGTAAAGACAACAAAACAAAAACCTTTCCCCCCTTTTTACGGAACCCCTTGTAGGCCTGTGTTAAAAATATGCTAAAATATCGTGTAGTCCCCAAGGACTACATGTCCTTGGGGACTACAGATTCAGATTCCACAGAATTGATATGGTTTCAATATTTTGACAGTTGTTGTCAACCCACTTTGGGTCATGTTAACAATGCCATAGTTCAACGTAGAAGCCAAGCTACATGATGAAGCACATGCCCCAAATTTGAACGTGGGTCTACGATCTTTGAGGACCTTGAGTCCCTTGTTGGACATCAGGACTTTTCAAGTAATTAGAACTCGTTAAGCTTGTATGCAAAAGTACAAATTCCCACAGTACTTTCCAGGAGAATTGTCTCATTCCTCTTAAGGTAAATGCAGAATCTTTATCTTTATTTAGTAACGCTTTACAAAACAACCATCTGAAGGTAAGATGTCACTTTTGACATTATGAATATCATGAACCAAAAGATCAAGCTGGAATCAATATCCATCACTGAAATCATCATCAAGTAGTGCACTCTTACATTTGTACGTGTTCATGATTTCTGTCCAGTATATCAATCAGGAAAGCTTTAAATGGCAATTCAGGCATTTCTCTGTCTGAAATATATTTACTACTCTGCACTCAAAACTCAATCATTTGTCATCACTGTCCTCTTCTTTGTAAAAAATGGCTGTCAAGTTGGCAGCCATGCGAAACAGTAGAACTCCTGCGGTGATAGATACAACTTAACAAACGATAACTGACTGAAAAGACCGCCATGTCCTCTCTAGTTTTGGTCTGGTTGCTTACATGGCTTTAAAAATAAAATTTTGAGATCGACATGAAGTAACATGCCAGGTCTCATGAGGATACAGCATTTGCTCTGATTTGTCATTAAACATGTTCAGAGTTCAATTCTTCACCTGTCCAGGTTGCTGCTGTGACACACAGGAGTCACAAAACCAAACACTGGTTACAATGGGACACTGATGAGATCATACCTTGTATCACTCAACAGATCGACCTTACCTGAAACAGTTTTTGTTTATCTTTCACTGTGTTGTCAATCTGTCTGCGAGCACTGCTGGAGAAAGTCCGCCTGGAGAGCTGCCTTAGTCCCTGATAACACAGACACTCAAATTAGGATTATTTGGTTTGATTCAGCAGTTGCATTAAAGTTACAAAAGCAATCAATAAAAACAACTTCTGACACATAATGAGAGAATGGACGCGCAATTAAGACATTTCTTAATTTCTAAATAGGATCAACAATTAATTTGGGATCATGAAATAAGAAGCATTGATTTATTTGATCATGTACCCTTTTGTTGGTTACAAATCACTCAGAAAACTTTATAAGGGCATAACAACAGTATCACAATATACCATTCTTCAAACAATAAGAGAATCATCAAAGAATAAGATGGAGAAGCAGAACTGTTAATTGCAATGGTATAAATTAAATTTTTATTAAGTCCCATCCCTAGCTTTAACTGTTTATATTTCAGAAGAATGGATATTCAGTTGAAAGATGAAAAAATATCACTCAGGCACAATGTACTAAGAAAAATATCAAACTAAAAAGTAAACAACTTGCAAATAAATAGTTTTCTGCTCTAAAACATAAGCTTCAGGAGGCTTTTTTTCTACATTCAGCTGTTTCAATTAAACACTACTGTTTGGATTTGACATCAAAAGCAGTCAAAAACAATTTATTGTGTCCCAAAAACATGCATCTTTTTGTTACAGCTTTACATTTTCCTTAAACTTTGAACACTTTGGCTCTGTAATTATGGCACCACAGTTGCCCATCCCGGGTATAGGTTCATCTGGGATTCCTGAGAGCTATTGTCAATGAGAATATTACATTATATCTCATATATCTTTTAAGATCCGCAATACAAAACAGTAATACAATTTAAAATATCAAACCTTAACTAGTAAGTAAAACAAGCTGCACCAAAGTACAGATGGGAGACAAATTAAATCTTACTTTAAAACTGAAGGACATTTACAGAATTAAATAAATGAGTATATATTTGCAAGGTGAGGAGAAAGTGGAATGACAGAAATTACACGATAAAAAGTAATTTCCACTAGTGAAAACTAAATTACAACATGTCAGCCAGATTGTTTCAATGTTAAAAGGGCTTGCCATACATATTTTACTCAGGCTCTGATATGCCTTGAGATTATTATCATTTTCACAAGAACTGGGACACTCTGGACACTGAAGCTAAAAATAGCTCTTTATGTATTTTTTTTTTAAAAGACGAAATGGTGCCATCTTCTGGCAGGTGGTGTGAACTGCATGAATTACACAAATACTCCATAAAAAGTAAGTGAACTAGGAGGTTAACCCAGTTTGAGTATTTATAAACACCTGTGATTTTAAATTAATAAATATATGTTAACTGTATGTTATCTAGTGTTGTGATTGCATCCCTTGCAATACCTCTGACAGAAAATGGTGTAATGACTGCTATTCCTTTACCATATACTTACGTTAAATTATACCTTTATTTAACACAAACTTCACTTCACTTCAAACTGACCTTACCTTAAACTCTCCTGGTGCCCCTCAAAATCCGTCTGTCCCTGAATGCATGCAAAAAATGTCCCTGCTGACTCAAAGTCACAGTGGTGCCCTGTGACAGGTGGTCGAGCTGAGGGTCGCTTCATAAAATGTCGATACATTAAGAGGGTTCGGCTTCCTGCGTCATAACATTAAATGGCGGCAAGAAAACATGACCTGATATTCTTATAGTTTATCTACATGAAGTGCTAAACGGGCAACAACGAAAAGGTTTTAACCAGTCAATGATAATTACAAATGGCCCATTGAGACGTTAAAACGAGACAATGTTTCATTAAAAGAAGCACCATAATGAGAAAAGAAAAAACAAACGACAGCCTGGTCAGAAAAACGTTTATCAGGCGACCGTTACTTCTCAGAAACTGACCAACAAACTTTTTTAAATAAATTTGTTACAATATAAAGACGTCACAATTACGCTGTTATAACAAAACCGCAGCATTTAACAAAAGAATAAGCTAATAAAACTTGTTTTCTTACCAAAAGTTGTCTGTACATTCTGGTAAACTTGTTCTGCTGAGCAGAGGTTGCAGTACGATACAGCAGCACAAGGGCACTACTGTCAGTCTGACTTCCCACAATCCATCTGTGCTCTTGTCACATCCGGTCTCGTGACATTGTTGTTATCATAAGTAATGTTCAGAAATAGTAGTAACACACCATTTATCGAATAATTCATCTGATTATGTAACATTTGTAAAGATATATTTTGTGTTGCTTCCATGTAAATTACTATAATGTTTGCGTTTGTTCATTTTGACCAACACAGTGATAAGCAAATTAATAATTAGGACACATATTGTCAAGTTGAAGAATATGCAGTCCAGTCAACTTAAAGTTAATTTAAATAGCACATTAAAAACCACACAAAGTGATGCACAACCACAAAGATTCAAACAAGATAGAAAAACAGCAATGTAAACCACCATAAGAAATAAAACAAACTGAAGTGGCCAAATGGGGCAAAAAAGCACAAAGGGTTAAGGGATGCAAGACAAAAACTAAAACTATAAACTACAAACCCATCTAAAAGATATCAAAATACTGCATAGCAGAAAGCTCCAGTTAATTTAATTGAAGGTTATAATTATGAAATGTCTTTAGCAGTGACTTGAAAGTGATGTGGGGCCGAGCAAATCTTGTATGGAGTGGGAGTGAGTTCCAAACCCTGTGAGCAGCCACCACAAAGGCTCCATCTCCCCTGGTTCTGAGATTAGGTCTAGACACCACCACAATAGTCGGTTGGATGACTTGAGAGATAAAGCTGGATTGTGGTGGTGAATCAGATCAACAAGGGAGGCTGCTCCTATTCCATTTAAAATTTTTAAAACAATCAACAAATTTTAAAGTCAATCCTAAAATGTACAGAAAGCCAGTGGGGAAATGCTGTAACTGGTGTTATATGGTCATGTTTTCTTCTCATTGTAAAAGGCATACAGCAGCATTTTGCACAAGCTGCAGACAGAAAAGACATTTGTCCAGACCAAAGTACAGCAAATTGCAATAAGCAAGCCTGGAGGTTATGAATGCATGAATAACTCTTTCAACACCACTTTTATTGCCTCCGCCAAGGAGGTTATGTTTTCGGGAGAGTTTGTTTGTCTGTTTGTCCGTCCGTCCTCCTGTGAACAAAATAACTCAAAAAGTAATGGATGGATTTGGATGAAATTTTCAGGAAATGTTTAGCATGGGAAAAAGAACTGATTCGATTTTGGTGTTGATCCGGATCAGCGTCTGGCCGCCTTGGCGAAAAATGTGATTTCTGTGAATAACTACTCAACTAAAATAGATATCATTATGAATCCAGTTGCTAATGTGTATGTTTTCATGGTCAAGGAATCTAAATATTTCAATGAAATAAAGGTAGGACTAATATTTATGGTCAAAATGACAATATGGCTGAGAACTGTGGCGCTGGCGGAGGTCTGCGCTCTCCGAGTGCTTTTCTAGTTTAAATAAGGTTTTACACAGCTTGTAGTTTCGAAACACAGATGATCTGCTTTTCATATTTTATTGAGCTGTCAAAAATGGCACCAAGAACATTTTCAAGATGAGCTACTTGGGTGCTGGAAGGCCAAGAAGACTTGTTTTGTCAAACTTATTACGTCTAAAATTAAAAACTTTTGTTTAACATTTGCTCCAATAAAAAAATCAAGTTCATCCAGATTCTGACACCATTTTAACAGGTCAGATGCTTGAATTCTGAAGAACTGATTCTCAGTGGCAGATAGATTTTGGCATCCAACAACAAAGAAATTAAACTAATTTGTAATTACAATTTTTGTCTGATGGCAACAAATACAATAAAAAGACAATGGTGAACAATGTTGAGCCTTGCGGGACCCCATAGGCAAGAGGAGCTGCAGCTGAGGAGTCTCCTTTCTGAATTGAAAGGCCTCTGTCAGTGAGGGAGGATCTAAACCATTTAAGAGCAATACCTTAAGCACCTACATAAAGCTGGGGACATGGTAAGAGGATCCCATGATCCACCATGTCAAAGTCAGCGGTCAGATCCAACATCAACAGAACAGCAGGATCACCAGAGTCCAGACAGAAAAGACAATCATTGTCGACTCTAAGCAGGGCTGTTTCAGTCGCCTGATTTAAAGCCAGAAATACTTTTTTTCACAAACATCTGTCTCTTTAAGAAAGGGCTGCACTTGAGAAAGCACAATTTTCTCCAGTAACTTCAGTAAAAAGATAGCTCAGAAATTGGTCTTTGACCAGGCTCTCAGCTTCACCTGTTAAGCTGGACCTCCTCTGGCACATTCCTGTTAAGCTTTTTCAATAAATTGCCTGCTAAAATGTTTTGTCTCTTGCTCTAAAATTTTTTCAACTGGTTTAAGGATTTTGATAGGCAGTGTATGCCCTACACAGTTTTTTCATATTTGCAATCTCATTTTCCTCCTCAATTTCTTGGTAATTACTTGAATTGTCTAATTTTTGTAGTCAAAAGAGGACATCAACCAATTCTATTGTTTATTTAACAGAAAATGCTATTCAATAGAATAGTTCAAATTTGTGTGAATTAACGGCTTTTAAACTTTGCGTACATCATGCCACACAAATGCTTCAAGCAAGGGTACCTTTGAAATGCAAACATGGTGTAGTCCTTCAATCAAACATAATAAGTATGCTTATGAACAAATGAATATGTCCAATAAAAATTTTAATATCACTGTTTATCAAATGTTTAAGTCTTAGTTCTAAATGATTAAATTAATCTCCTTAAACTTTAGGAGCGCTGTACAGAAGCCTGTATAATTCTTCTGTAAATAATGCATTTTTAAACCAGTGACAGTTCCAAAAAACATTCAACATCATTAAAAAATGAAAATAATTTAGTTTCAAATGCAAAATTCAAAAAAGGCCCCAAATAAGTTGGTAGTTAAAAAAAATTATGACACACAAAAATACATTCACCAAGTTGTTTTATTGGACCCTTCAAACTTTATAAAAATCCAGGAATTTCTAATTAAAACCGTTAACTTATTTTAAATTAATTGAAAAGTCAAAATTATTTTCTATGAGTCGTTATCACAACAGAGGATAAAGAGAAACAATGGGTGAAACTAACAAATGTGACACTTTTAAAGTGCATATCATTTGGTCAACATCAGAATCTGTAATAAAGTGAAAACATACAGGTCAAACTGTAATTACAAATAAATATTTGTGCTCAAATCAGCCTGAGACTTTGCCTAGAGACTTAGCATGGGGATACTGGGTATGATAGTGCAGAACTATTATCTATGATTGATTAGCACTTGATTACAGTTTTTAAAATATGCCTCATGACTGGATCAGTCAATTTATACAACCAGTCACACTAACGGGTAGATTATTATACTTTTGGTACTACTTGTAATGATCATCCAAATACTCTCTGATGTTAAAATGCTTCATTTTAAATATCAATGCTTCCCATAATAAACAGCACACGTGCAGCCATTATCCCATCTTATATTCAGGATAATCTCAAAGACCAGAGAGGTATGTTGATGTAGTAAGGTGGTACATTCATCAGCAGGATATATCAACAACAGGGACAAGAACTTGCATTAAAAATACATACATCCTTCAATATATAAGCCATTCGCAAAGCACTGCTAAAACAAACCACGGATACTTTGATAATGTATAGATAAATAGAAAATAAAAATGTTCTTCTGAAGTCAGGCAATGACGCTCTTAGCATCTGACTCAAAGCTGTACGAACAGACTGAAAATTCTCTCTTTTGTTGCCCTGAACATAAACACAGCTTTCATTGAGAGCCGGCTGTCCTTACACAAGCACACAACAAACGATGACGGAGACCAGTGTATTACCGCTGAAATCAACAAGCAGTCCTCAACAGTAACCTGTAAGGGTTACCCATGCATGCAGAGGCAGGAACATGTATTACAGGAACAGATTAGTTTGGAATATCTGCACTGTTGTTGCGTGTGTCATATTTGTGGTGGATGATGAGCAGAACCACGCCCAGGAAGAAACAGATGGAGCCCACAGTGATGTAAGCAATGCCGAGGAAGGGGTTCTTCCCTCCCATCCAGGAGATGGTGCTCAGGATCATCCGCTTGCGACCGTCAAAACTGAGCACAGGGTAATCTGATTAATGCAGTTAAAGAAAATGATTTGATGACAGTTATATTCACACATTACAACTTAGAAATCCCATGATAGTGATGGTTTAAAACAATTTACTAACACCTTTGCGGTTATTTATTCAGGTTATGAATCCAATTCTTTCTTGATTCCTTTGCTTTTTAAAGGAAAAAAGGGCAATTCAGGTTTCAGTGGCAACAACATCAAGCACAGGGCACTCCTGATAAGTACTTTAATGTTATGCTGCATAGATGAAGACTTTGGCATGTTTATGGTGTTTCCATCATTGCTTGTACTTAAACATGCGCTATTATTACAGTATTTTCTATAAAATGAATCCATTACTTTTGTTTCCTGTTGGCCATGATCACATCTAGGACTGCTGTCATTGCCACTGACTGCCTCCAATGTGAGAGGATGATGCCCTTGATTTGCAAAGCATTCAGGACAAAGTGGAATTTATAAGGAAATTGGTAGGCAAACCTGAATCATTTGCAAGTTGATCACAGTGGCCACGCAGAGGGACACATAACCATTCACTCTCACACTCATACCGAAGAGCAACTTGGAGTCACCAATAGAGTGACTAGAGTGAGAGACACGCATATACATACATATAAATAAATATAATTCTGATAACGGAAGAGGGTATCTGTAAGCGGTCAACCAGTGAAACTTAAAATAACTGTCATTACATGCTTTAGCCCTGTAGTTACTCAAGTTTCAGCTGAACCATCTGCCTTTGTTGATATGACAACATTGTGAGTCCACATCTGAACATTTTTCAACATCTTGGGTTGCATGCAGAGATATCTGAAAACCTCTGAACTGTAAAACACAAGCTGCCATTTAATTTGGAACATGTGCCGAGATCAAAAGACCTGTGGCTGTTGGCTTCATGTAGGATTTGGTTTTCTCCAGTACTGCAAACAGTGAACCAGCTTCTGAAAGAGGCTTTAAACAGGGAGATCAAGCAGAAAGGTGGTAAAGCAATTTGATGACAGGCTAATCCAAACCATGTTGAGTGATTGAAATATTTCTCAGATTTAAGGCAGGCATTTACTTTTTAAGTTTGATACTCTGTGTGACCCATGGATGCAGGATTTTTACCACAGCGACAACTCTTGGCTCATTCAGAGCCCTCTTAAACTTTTACAGACGTGGCAAAAATTGTTGGTACCCTTCTGTTAAAGAACAACCCACATGGTCACTAAAATAACATTAAATTGACAAAGGTAATAAAAAATTACTAAAAATTAACTAACGAATATCAGACACTGCTTTTGAATTGGGGTTCAACAGAATTATCATTAAAAACAAAATACTGAAACTGGCCTGGACAAAAACGATGGTACCTACAACTTAATATTTTGTTGCACGGCCATTTGAGACTCCTGCACCCGTCCACAGGTACTTTAGTCCACTCCTCATGAGCAAACTGCTCCAGCTGTCTCAGGTTTGAAGGCTGTCTTCTCCAGACTGTATGTTTCAACACTTTTCACATATGTTCAATAGGATTTTGATGAGGGATCATAGATGGCCACTTCAAATTAGACCAGTGTTTTGTTCTGAGCCATTCTTAGGTGTTTTTAGCTGTGTGTTTTGGGCCATTATCTTTTTGGAGGACCAATGACCTGTAGCTCAGACCAAGCTTTCTGACACTGGGAAGCACATTTTGCTCCAGAATGCCTAGATAGTCTTGAGATTTCATTGTACCCTCCACAAATTCAAGACACTCCGTGTCAGAGGCAGCAAAGCAGCCGCAGAATATAATTGTGCCTCCTCCATGTCTCACAGTATGTATAGTGTTCTTTTCTGTGTATGCTTCATTTTTGCGACTGTGAACATAGAGCTGATTTAACTTGCCAAAAGGTTCCAGTTTTGTCTCATCTGTCCAAAGGACATTCTCCCAGAGGTTTTGTGGTTTGTCAATATGCATTTTGGCAAATTCTAGTCTCGCTTTGTCATAATTTGCTTTCAACAGTGATGTCCTCCATTAAGTCCATTTCGGCTCAAATTTGACGGATGGTGCGATCTGATACCGATGTACCTTGACCTTGGATTTCACCTCTAATCTATTTGGTAGTTGTTCTGGGCTCTTTGGTTACCATTCGTGTTATTGGTCTCTTCAATTTACCATCAATTTTACTCTTGCAGCCGTGTCCAGGAAGGTTGGCTACAGTCCTGTGGACCTTAAACTTCTGAGTAATATGTGCAACTGTAGTTGCAGGAACATCAATGGTCTTATAGCCTTTAGCTTTAACATGCTTGTCTATAATTTCTTTTATCTCCTGTGACAACTCTCTCCTCAGCTTTCTGTGATCCATGTGCAGTGTGGTACACACCACAATACCAAACAGTACAGTGACTACTTATCACCCTTTGAATAGGCAGACTGACTGATTAAAAGCTTGAAGACACCTGTAATGCTAATTACAGGACACACCTTGGTTAAACATGATCCTATGGTCAAATCATTTTCAATGTGTTCTAGGGGTACCATCACTTTTGTCCAGGCCAGTTTCATTAGTATGTTTTTAAAATAATTCTGTTAAACCACAATTCAAAAACAGTGTCTGATTTTCATTAGTTAATTTTCAGTGATTTTTTATCTATAATTACTTTTGTCAGTTTCAAGTTATTTCACTGACCATGTGGTTTTTCTTTCTTTAACAGAAGGTTACCAACATTTTTTGCCACGTGTGTATGCTTCTGTTTTTACAATATTTCATCACTCAAACAGTCACATAAATCTACAGAGGAGGCTGAGTGATCCCCCCTCTTTACCATCTACAGTTAATAATAAGGGTGTTACAGCAACAGGAATGGGATCACAAGAGCCAGCTGGGGAGCACAGTCTTTTGTTTAAGTGGGTGCCTGACTTTGTGTTTATGTGAACCTGCTGTGTAGTGATCTCTCCCTCTTCTGTAACACTGTCATGCCTATGTGTTTTGTTATGGGAGAATTTACAGAATATTTTGACCTGGCCATCTTTATATATGGCAAAAAAGTTATTAGAACTGGCAAATCCTGTCACTTTAAGCTCACGGTGCAATACAGCATTTGGCTGTTATTCAAAGGATACTGTAGGCGATATCCAAGATGTATCTACCGCTGGGTAGAGTGGGTGTCGTGCTAGACTTCTTCTGGATGATGCGATAAAGCTTGCGAAAGGTGGGCAGAGCAGCTGTGCGCATCCATACAATGAAATCCTCATTAATAAAGCCGTTGTTATCAGAATCTGCTGGGTCCAACTCGTACACTGGCTTCCTCCAGTTCACTGGCTTGGTTGTACCTGAGAAAAAAAACAATGCCTGGTAATGAAAATATCCATGTTTTAAGGAAGAAGCTGTTGTGGAGCTGTTAGCTGAAATCACCTTGGAAAGCTAGAGTTAGATTTGCATTTCCTCCAGGATTCCTGAACTTCACATGCTTGTCTGTCCACCAAGCGATGCCCTTCTTTACCAAAGGAATTTCATTTTTGGTGCCGTTAATGTCGATGTGAAACAGCTGCAAAGTGTCTAAAACAAAGAAATAAAACATTCAGTGTTGTTGCATTAATACTAGGCAGAAAGTACGTTAGCCTCCATTAGTTTGACTGCTAATATATGAAGAGAATGTTTTTGAAACAAAGAGACTTCAACTCAACATTTATTTTTCAATAACAAGATTGGGTTTATACTGTCAGGGAGAAAAGCTAACATTATCCTCCAAGTCTGACCTACCATTGAAAAGGCTGTTAGCGATGGCCCCACATGGAGCTATAGGTAGTCCCTCACTTGTGCGGTAGGGTTCACATTCCTTGCTGGGGCTCTGCAAAAAGAAGCCACTGTTAAACTGATACAAAGAGACTTGGTGACATAAATGCATAGTGTGAGAGTAGAGCTTCAAAAAAAACACACCGTCAAAGCAGAGCGGTCTCCATTCAGCTGGCTGTCATCTCTGGACTTTACATAGCGTCTGTGGTTCTGGTAGAAGTTGGATAAACCGTAGTACATGAAGACATTGCTCTGCAGGGGAGGAAAGATTGAGTTATTGACAGACTGTGTCGCTATAAAAATACAAATAAAGGTGAAGATTTAATATTTTCAAGATGTGTGTATTCTGGGTATCTACCCAAGAGACTTAACCACCACAGGAGTCAGAGGTACATGAAGACTTGCCTATTAAAGGTGCAGTGTGTAGAATGTGGCATTTTATACATCCACTGCATTTCACCAAACAGAAACGGTGAATATGGGGGATAAAAGTTTCTATTTGTATGTAAATTCAGTCAAAATAGGAGTACAATCAACCCCATAAAACGTTGTTTTATTTTTATGTAGTTAGAAAAATCTTCATAAAAAAATGACATTACCGCGGGCCACTTTCATGTTGGCCGACATATTGACCCGACGTGTCGTCTACGAGTGGTTTTTAGGGACAAAAAGAACAAAACGCGAATCTGTCCGCCAGTTCTGAAATCTACCTGAAATGCAGGCGAAGAAGAGGAGAGGATGGCAGTGGATGCATGGAAAGTTGTTCCTCTGTCCTAGGGATTCAAACTGTGTGTATAAGCACACACACAACATAAATCGTGTGCTGTGTTCACAATCCCTTTTGGTCTTCACAGTGTTCTGTTGCTCAGCGACGTGAATTGGTTACGATAAGGCTCATTCTAGAATCTGAACACTAGATGTCGCTAAAATGCCAGATTCTACACACTGCACCTTTAAGCCATGTTAGTAAGGGATTATTTCCTCTTGACCATTACTTGAAAAAAATTGTGTGGATGGCTGTTTAATGCTATGCAAATTGACCACATTGAGATTTGTAAAGTACACATTCCAGGGCAACTTTTTTTTTTTTCCAACATATACAAAGGCTTTCTAATAGTACTTTTCAACACCGCAGTAATTCAGGGTGGTAAGTTTGATTCTTTTCACAGTCTGTTTGGTTTTAGCTAGAAACAAAATGCTATTTCTGAGAGTTTTTCCTCTACCCTGTTTTACTGTTTGTTCATAATAACATTAATTTGCTCTATTTATTTCCTTTGAGTTCTGCTTAATGCACTGAGTTGTACTTCCTTCACTTTGCCCACAGGTAGCACCTTATGCTGCTTTCACACCGCAAGCGAACCAGCTACCAAAATCGCGTTGCCCACTGCTGTATAGTCGCGCGTCCATAAATACCTCATTTTGGTCACCGTTGCCGTCGGCCGTCGCTCGGTGACGTCACGTCCGCTCGAGTTTCATCGCGATCATATCATATATCATATAATAGGATGTATACATGGACATTATTCCAGCTGTATTCTTTTCATTCACTTATCAACCACAAAACACTGCAGCTGATGCCCTGCAGCAGCATTATCTGTGAGTTTCCGGCGGTCCATCTAGGCAGAACTAATGTCCTCACTGACTAATGTTTCCCACACGGACATAAATTCTTCCTCTGTAGTCTGATGAAAAACTGTCTGTCACGGGCACCGTCACACACACCGTTGATTGGCTGTTGTTAAATTAGTCAAAATAGAGTATATTAATCAACCCCATAACCTTTTTTTTTTTATATACATATGGGTATATTTAGACAAATAAGCTATATTTAGATAAGCATTTGATGTCAAACTTTTGATTTCTTTAGTGAGTAGCCGTGTAATAAGCGGGATAATGTAGAGCGAGCCGGTCGCTACGGAGGGGTCCTGAATTTTGAAAAAAATTCAGGACCCCTCCGTCCTGAATTTTTTTTTAAGACAGCTCAATACTCAGGTGTGATTCAGGACCCCTCCGTTTCGCGTCGGGGTCCTGCATCACCCTGTCGGGGTTTATTTCTCTATAGTGACCGGCTCGCTCTACATTATCCCTTACATAAAACATGATGAAAGGCAAACTGGCAAACTTTGAATAGAAAAAAAAAGACATTTCTAAACTAAACATTGGTAATTTTCAACGTAATTATGTCTTTAGTGGGGGCACAACGCAACATAGAAAAACTATAAATAAAACTTATTGGTGATCTCTTTTAACCAGTCCTATACATCTGATGCAAATTTGTACCTGCTGTCAAACTGACCCTTATATTAATATACTTGTAATGGCTAAAAATTCTCAGGTCAAATCTCTGTTTTTATAGTTGTGTTCGCTTTCAACACATCATTTTTAATGTAGCACATTTCAGTAAGTTGTAGCAAGTAACAAATGAAGGTTGCTTTATATTCCTACACATTTTTAAGACAGCTCAATATTCAGGTGAGAGTCAGCATTTATGCCTTATACAGTAAACCGACCCAAAAAGCCTTTTATTGTACCTGATACCTTACTGGGACAATGTGAATGATAAAAATGCAGCTGGCTGAGGGCTTTGTGTAAGAAATCAATGAAGGCCTTTAAAAGGCTGATGGGCTGTCCATTTCAGATTAGGGTGATCAATGATAATGTAGCTCCAAACAAACCTTGAGTGGACTTTTTTAGACTTTGAATGAATGTTAATGGACGTTCACTGTCAGGGGGACCGCTTTCTTTTTTTGACTGCACATCAAGTAACACCAGAACAACAAAGCTGAAGCATGCATTATTGATTTGGTATCTATACTGTAAGCTTGTGCTGACCTCAAATGGCTGGTCCAGTCTGAATTCCACAGAACAGACACATGGTGTTGTGCTGTTCCAGCTGAAGTTCTTTGCACAAGTGTAGCATGGACTGGCGATGTCAACACCGGTGTAATCAATCTGAAAAGAAGAAACCCAACTGTTAGAAAAATTGCAGAAGTCAAATAATGTTTCCCTGAAAAAAAAGGATCGGAGCTCATTTGGTAAAATACCTGCCCAGCAAGTTGTATCAGTCCATGTTATTTACTTTATTTAGTCCAACAAAACCACAGTTTCACTCTGACAACAGCCACTGTGTGGAACTCTTTTATGTCTGCTTTAGTGAACTGTGGCCAAGGTTCATTTGTCATGCCTGCTTTAATCTTGCTATGCATGTGCATAAGAAGTATTTTTACTATAAAAAAATGTCATCCTTCTTTTTTTTTCCAATAAAGCATGAATTCATGTCATGGAAGATGTATACAAAAAGTTATCTATGAAATAGTCTGACCCTTACATGATAACACTGACAGATCTTAAAAAACATTCACATTAAGAAATCTTCTTTGATATAGCCTTTTTGTTTTTGTAGCTCTTTAAGGGTCATCATTTTGAGATTCAGTCTGCCTGTTATCCTGCTAAAATAATTCTGCAGGGCTTTTAACTTATACTATTTACTAACGCGTGAAAAAGTAAATATTTATTTCAAAAATTATTGTCATTATTATGCACAATTTTAAGTTTTACAGTTATTATGGTAAGGGTCTTTGCTAAGAAACACTTTTGCAACAGCCAGAATTTATTAAAATACATTTCAAAGTGTTGCACAATCATGGCATTTTGTTGGTACCAGGTGTGCAGATGTTTCCATGGTCTTTGTTGCTGACATAAATTCATATACATCATATTGCTGTGAACACCAACAGGTCAAGTCTATAAAATGTATGTCAGTGTCACAGTCTGTGAGAATGCTCTGTCAGTAATTCTAATGATCCAACAGTGCAAAATGCCAATTCTTGCAATTCTTCAACTGGTCTTAAGATTCTGATCAGGAGTGTACAAGTCTGAGTCCATTTCCAAAACAAGAAATGACCTGTTTCTGCAAGTGTGACAGTCAACAGTATTTGTGATACAGCTGTAAAACAAGAAAAACATTTAATTCATGATTTAACTATGTTTTAAATGTGAAATACAAATTTTGAAACTTTGCCAATATTCCTAAAAACAAATGTAATATAAATGGCTAATATATAAAGCAGAAATACAGGGTATAATCATCTGCAGACAGTTTCATTTCTGTGATACCAACATTATGCTCACAAAATCATATATCTCAATCAATCATTGATTTATGAAATCAATCAAAAGCATCAGACCAGACCAGGTATCAGACTTGTTAATTCATGAGAGATCAGAATGTACATTGATTATTTCACCAAGCTTATTTGCATCAGTTGAGTGAACTTCACAACAGGATGTAAATGTGGAAGTGATATAGCAGCAACAGCCTTGTGGCTAACAAACCAGCCATGAGAATATACTTGAATTCAGATAATAAAAAAAGTCCAACAGCCACTTTCAGTGTCTGACAAACTGCTGTTTCACATGAAGGTAGAGGTAGAGCAGCTCTTTGTACAAAAAAGTGGGTGGAAATCATGCAATTGAAGCTATAGAGGACAGGGACAAGGCTGTACAAACAACAAACACTGGGTTCTGAAACAAAGAAAAACATCCTAGATTCAACCTTGGGCAAAAATGATTACAGAAAAGGTGGATAAATTTATCTCTTTGAACGACCAGCTTTTGAAACATTTTCATAACTTTTTACTCTGAACTCTGGTTTCAAAAGTTTATGGATTCAGACATTCGGCACCATTCATGTATAAACTTAAGGTGAAAATGCAATGAAAATTCTCTGTTTTAGGTTATTTTCGTTGTCTTGTGAAAAGGGCCTCAAACAGAGAATGTTAAACAGGACATCAAGTAACTGCTTACACAGCAAATAAAAGACAACTAGTCCATGTCATTCTGCATTATAAAATAAGACATATGGAGTAGGCCACAGACAATATGGTGTTCAGTGTGGGCTGCACTGTACACTGGCTCAGGCCGCATTTACACAAGAACGTTTTCACCAGAAACATCATGGTTTTTCTTTTGCGTTTTCAAAAACGATCTGTGTTCAGACGGAGACGTGAGAATGACTGAAAATGCTGTAGCGTACATGACAGGCAAGTAGAAACTGCAATGTTACAACACATGTACGAAGAAGACAAACAAAATGAGCACAGCTAACCACAAACATGTTGCATGGTAGATGGACAAAGCTGTTTTTCTTTCTTTCAGAGTCCATGTGAACGAGTACCGCGCATGGAGTGGTGTCAGCATTTCACCTGAAACGATCTTAATCCTGTCTGCAAGGAGACAAAACATATACATTTTGAAAACTCCACTCTGAACCCTGGTTTCAAAAGTTTGCTGGTTCAGACACTATGGGCACAGTTTTCGTGTAAATGGGAGGGGGAAATGCAATGAAAACTCTCTGTTTAGGCCGTTTGTGTTGCTGTGGAAACACCACCTCAAACTGACAGTACATTGGGGTCATCACAGACTCACTTATACTGGCAAGAGAGATTGAGGAACAATTAAAGCCCTCAAAGCAGACTTACTTGTGACTAAAATATGTCCAAAATTATATGGATATTACAGTCATTAACCTATTACTTATACTGTTCGGATTAGTGTTTGCAAGTTTTCAAATATAACATTATGGAACTGAATAAGGGCATTTCATTACTTTATTTAACCTGGTTAACAAACAAAAAACAAACCAACACAACCAAGTGCAGCTGTATTTTTAGGTTAAGCTGAGTACTGAATCAGGACTCAGTATCAGCAGGTACTTACATTTTTAAACAATCAGGATGGAGGGGCAAAAGAGGATAGGGACATCTCTATCACCTTTCGTTCTCAGCATCTGTTGTAGCTACGACAGCCACAGATTAGACGTCTTTGGCTGTGTTCACACGGTGAGTCTTTAATGTGTTAAAGATTAAAAAGTAACCGTGTTCATTGGCGCCTTTCACTGCGTCTGTTGTCATAGCTACAACACAAACGACAGTTTAAAGTCATCTCAGTCATTCCGCTTTATTTATATCTCAATGCAGACATACATGTTAAGTTTTTGACACATCGAATTATATGAATAATAGTAATTAATACTACTCAAGGGTACTCTTGCAATTTTAATATCTGTGAACAACATCAACAGACGCGTTCGACTGAAAGTCTCCAATTAGCACGGTTACTCGTGACAGCGTAACACTATTTCTCCATTTATTTACGTTTACTAACGCCTTTCAAAGAGTGACCATAGAAGGATAAATTTAAAAAAAATATTGATACTGAGACGTTCATTGAGATATTAACTAACAAGTTGAATGGCAGACATAAATATGCATTACTGTACCTCGAACTCTTTAATGTTGTTTGATGAGACGTACAGGCCGATGCCGATGGGGATGAAGATGAGTCCGATAACGAAGAAAGCGGGCAGCACGGTGCCTGCTGTCAGGATGGGCTGCCACGCCGGTAGTCTCTGCTGTTTGAAAGCTGTGTTGTCCGGCTTTTTGCTCTTCACAGCCCCCGGTCCTCCGTGGTTCGCAGCGCCTGAGTGGTGTCCGTCCTCTTCCTTAGCGTTGTAGCTTGACGCCATCATGGCTGCAATCCGCTTCGAGTAACGCTAATCTACTGCTGTTGACAGCCGACGGGCTCTGCTTAATCCCTCACGGTAAACCGGCGAAATAAACGTCAGGGGCAACCGTTTATGTTTAATAATACTGACATGTATCCTATATCCAGGCTATATATTTAACCCTACTCATTGTAACGATAGTTGTATCTCGCCCGTCTGGTTAATCTCATCCATGAAGAAGAAGCCGGAAGTCCTTCAGCCAATAGGACGACGAGACGCAGCAGTTACATCATCACTACGAACAACGACGCCCATTTTACATCGTCATGCATCAACAACAGCTGCTTGTGTTCATTTCTTTTTTTTACCATTTCTAACAGTAAGCGTTATATAATAACTTCAGTTTGATCAAAATTTAAACACTGATTAAAAAGATAGTTATATATAACAGCGGACAAAAATTACCATAGTTACCATTAAAGTTATTTTTAAATTAATGAGAAGTTTGAGTGGATAGAATGCTATTTATCCCTTTGAAAAACTCCCTCAGGGTATTTAGGCCCCTAGAAGCAGTTTTGTATAACAGATAAAAAAGATATATAACAATAATATGAGAAAAATCCAATAAATATAGTTCCTATGACGTATGGAAAGGGCTTCTGAGTTAGAGGCCCGAACGCTGAACTGAGCTTTTTGTTTTTGTGTCCTTGTTCCGTAGTTTTTGTGCTTTTTGTCTGTATGTTCCTGACTGTTAGAGAGTAAAGTTAGTAAAGTTTATTATAATTATTATTATTATTATTATTATTATTACTTATTGTCATCATAATTATTATTGTTGTTGTTATTGTTATTATTTTAAATTAAAATGAAAAATTAGAACATGGCTATAGGCTGACTCCTGCTCCTTCCCTTCCTCTGTCTTCCTGTTCCTCCCCCCTTGTAAGGAGCATAGTTTTATTATTATTTTAAATTGTATAGTAACTGTATGTGCACAAAACCAGTTCAATTTAATGTAAATTTTCATTTGGTGTGATTGATGATTTATTCAAGCTGAAACATAAAAAGGCCCCTGATTATTATTCCATAATTTACAAGCTCCACTGACAATGGGGTCTGCTGTCATTGGTAGTTTCTTCTGGGGTCATAGGCTGAAAGGTTCAGAAAAGCCAGATGTATTTAATGATAAATCCTCAAAACTGTCTGTAAGATTTGGTTGCAGACATTTGTATCATTTTAGCATTATTAATTTTAAAGTGGTGCTTTAGTTTTGAAGTGTGGTTTATAAGGTTCCCTTCAATAGTGAATTAGCAACAGAGATGTTGAACAGTTATGGCCGGTAAGGGAAAAAAATGGCACAGAAGTTACAGAAAGCTATACACTGGTGCAGATGAGGCCAAGAGCTCTGTGTAATTTACTGAATGTAAGGTCTAACTGAATAAACAGTGCATAGGTGATAGGTTACCGTGTTGAGCACATTTACCAAAAATGACTTTTATACTTTGACTTTCTAACTTGCCTTTTATCTCTAAAGTCCTTGAGAAAGTTGTTTTTATACAGCTACAGGCATTTTTAGAAAACAATTTTATTTTGGAAAAATTTCAGTCTGGCTTCCGATCACAGCATAGCTCCAAAGGCCTATATCACGAAGTGCGGTCAACTTATCCCCGGTAACTCACATCTATCCAGGATTGATTAACCGCAACAATGGCCATCAGGATAACCGATAGCATGACGCAAGTTATCAATACAGTAACTCAATCCAGGATTGTCTCACCAAGAGCCGTGAATGCTCACGTATAAGGGGAGGGCTCAGAGGCAGCTGACCAATCACAATCATGAGCGGAGAAGCGCCGGGAATGCACTGACAGAGCTTTATATTTAACATGTGAAGTGATAACTGATAATGTTAAAATATGAGGATGAAAAAGCCTGTAGGCTATAATGGAGAAAGGAAACACCGTAGCAGCTGTCAATCACAGACAAAATGCGTGGTGGACTGTGAAAATGCGCAAATTACTCATCATTGGCTAAATCTGACACTGATCACACTCATGAATCTCATAAAGCAATATGCTGTGAAAATGTGTTGCATGTCTGACAATTATCACCCCATTTCCTCAGATGTAATCCCTCTGTAGTGAGGAGGTCGTGGGAGCAGATAAAAAAAAATACAAAAACATAACTGCATCTGACAGGTTGATCTGTTTCATGTCATATCAGCTACATTTGAGATTTAAGTCGTCGCCTCAATTAAATCATAAAAACACACCAATCTGAAGTCTAACCCAAATTAACAATTTAAAATCAGCAAGAAAAAAAAATCCCTCAAACACATGAATAAAGAGCAGGAAGGACATGATGGACATGATATATAATGTGAAATAATGTGCTGTTTCACATAAGAATTACATCCCTTTTATTTGTCAAGCACTTTATGATGCATTTGAATGTATGAAAGGGGATATAGAAGTGAAGTTTAAATTGCAGGGCGATGCAAAACGACAGTGGGACAGTTCGTGCACCGCTCCTGCGGGTCACATGGAGAATAAACGGCTCCAATATATCACCCAGGTAAAGATGATTCCGGGCCATGAGAACCGGTACGTCTCATAGCGCGTTGTCAGGTTGATCTCGTGGGTCAAATCGGTATTGTGACACTCCTTCTCATCTTCATGCTCGCCTCAAGAGTTGTGTACCTCCTTCTACCGTGTTCAGGAGAAGAGGGCAGGGCATTGATTTGGAGAAGCTGATTGGCTAGTGCGAGGGTCATCTCGCAGGATCAGATTCAACCTCCAACTTATCCTGCTCCGGAGCAGGATAGCCGTTCAGAGTAAGTCACCATGGTGATCTACTCTGATAAAAAAGGAACCGGCTTTGTGCTATCGATAATCAAGAGTTAACCCTGAAGTTATCTCACTAAGACATCAATCCTGCTTCGTGATATGGGCCTCAGGTCTGCATTGCTTAAAGTTCACAATGACATAGTTATGTCTGTTGATGCCAAACGTCCTGTTGTCCTGGTGCTGCTTGACTTAACGGCGGCTTTTGATACGTTGACCATCCCATTCTCTTGTCCCATCTGAATAATTTTGCTGGCATCCGTGGAACTGCACTCAAGTGGTTTGAGTCTTACCTGACGAACAGGACTTTTTCTGTAATGATTTGTGACTTGTCCTCCTCTGTTGCCTCTTTGTTTTGTGGAGTTTCCCAGGGCTCCATTTTGGGCCCTTTGCTATTTTCCCTGTACATTCTGCCACTGGGGTCAATTATAGCGAGGCATAATTTAACATTTGACTGCTGCGCCGATGATCTCCAGTTGTATTTACCTGTGTTCCCAAACAAAAGTGGTGCTCTTCAGTCTCTGACTAACTGCATCAATGACATCAAGTAATGGCTGGGGAAAAGTTTCCTCCATTTAAATGAGGACAAGACTGACTATGTATTATTTGGCAATATTGTTCTTGTGGATTCAGATCCTTTGTTTTTAAATCTAAAACCATTTGTAAAGAACCTGGGGGTCATTTTTGACAGCAGTTTTACTTATGCCAAACAGATTGACAATGTGGTCAGAACGAGTTTTTATCAACTACGTCTTTTAACCAAAGTGAAGCCTTTTTTAAATCGTGCTGACCTGGAAAGGACCGTTCATGCTTTTATTAGCTCACGTATTGATTATTGTAATGCCCTCTATGTTGGTGTTTCCCAGTCTGCCCTTAGCCACCTTCAGTTAGTGCAAAATGCGGCAGGCAGTTTCCTGACCAACACCCCAAGGCGCCATCACATCACCCCAGTCCTCTTTTCCCTCCACTGGCTTCCAATTTCTGCAAGAATAGATTTTAAAATTTTACTTTTTGTTTTTAAAGCCCTTAATGGTCTTGCACCTATTTATTTGAGTGAGCTTCTCTCTGTTCGTAACCCCAACAGGGGGTTAAGGTCTTCACATCAGCTGCTTTTAGAAGTTCCTAGCACCAGGTATAAGCACTGGGGCGATCTGGCTTTTTCAGTCGCTGGACCCAGATTCTGGAACAAACTCCCCCCCAACATATGCACTATTACAGACTTTGGCCTTTTCAAAGCTCAGCTTAAAACACATTGTATTAGACTGGCTTTTAACACACAGTAATGTGGTGACATTTTATTTGTCTTGTTTTATCTGTTTTTATCTGTTTTTATCTGTTCTAATCATTCTTATTTTCCTGACGTGTTCCATTGTTGCTTTCTTTTAATCTACTTTTATGTCTTATCTTATTTATTTTTATCTGGAAAGCACTTTGGTCACCTCGAGTGTTGTAAAGTGCTCTATAACCAAATTTTGATTGATTGATTGACTGATGTCACAAAGCAATACCAAAACAAAGGGGCTTGCTAGCAGGGAAGTTATACATCATAAATGTGTTCCGTATGGGTAAAATTACTCCAAAGTTGTTTGTTTTTTAGTCTACTCTCACCAAAAATTCACAGTAAATCACACAGAACTCGTGGTCCCACCTGTACCAATTTTTAGCCTAATTTCTGTATCAGTTCTCTCCTTGCAGGGGCTGATCAAAATCTAAATAGCTACTATATTTACACTTGTCTTTGCTTAGTCTTAAACCTGAGCATTGCTTTAATGTACAAAATAAACTGTATGGATTTGCTGAAAACTATTATATCATCATGTTAAAGCTCAGACTTTTGCAAATATTAATAAAAAAAGGGCCCTATCCCTTCTTTCCATGACTGCACTGTATAAAGTAAAACCTCATCAGTCTATTCAGTATGGACTGAGAGTTGCAAATGAATGGATTAGTGTTATTACACAGTTGAAAAAGTCATGTGCTAAAGATGTGACCTATTTGTGAAGTTGACCACAACCCAGTGCTGTAAATACTGCATGTTCTTTTTTTATCTTCCTTTATAAAACAAAACAGTGAAGCTTAAATCCATTTATTTAAAACTTTTTTCAGTACAAACCTTTTACACAAAACAACATAATTTACATGAAAACAGTATTTTTTAATCATAATGTGTCTTTGTAAAACATTATCAAAAAATGTCTTATATGTGCAACAACCACTCAAAGCAAGAAGCAGTTAGTAGCAGCAAGGTCTGATATAATATTTAACTCAAATGCCCAATAAAACACACACAGTAAAGATAATATATTTCCATCTGTTTTTCATATACTGATTTGAGACAAGTTCATAAGACTTTACAAAAGTTAGAAACCAAAAGCTTTTCTACAAAAACACCTTGTTTTATGGAGATGTGTATTTCTCTGAGCACCATCTTTAGGCATGTATATGATATCAAGCTTTTCCCCCATTTTGCAAAATATTGCTATTCACAGTGGACTTTTTAACTTCTATCCTCATGGACTGACTCTCAGCTCGTGACTCCAGCTTCACTCCACTTGAGATCCCCAGGGTTCCCAGCACAGCCTTCCCCGTCTTCAGGCTCTTGGACATTGGGATGCGGGTCAGCCCTGAGCGCGATGGTTGGGCATCGTGCCCAGTCTGTTGACAATGGGGAAAAGAGAGTACAGTTTCTCAGGCAGGAGAATGAATACAGTGGAGCACTTTGGGGAGACATGGAGTATAAATAACGGAAAAAGGGGTTACACCCATTACTGGAAAGAAGGAATTTAGACTTTACATGGGATGTAACTGATCATACATGCTAAAGGAACTGTGATAATAAAGAATGTAAATATTTAGTCGGTCTTTCATTTCAGTCCAAGTGTTTATCCAGGCTAGGTTTCAGCGAACTGTTGTGGTTGAGAGGCTGTTTTGTGTCAGCCAGAGGGCACTGAGCCCTGCATAGCTGTTTGTGAATGTAAACACTGAGTAACAACTATAAATTACAGCATGACTGTAGCAAAGTGGCAAAATGCCACATCATTAGCTCTGGTGCTCTGAGGCCAGCACATAGGGCCATTCCTGTCACGCCATCTATCTGATCCACAAAGAGCACATTACAAGGTCCAGTGGAACCCCATCACAGTGTTACTTCACATCTGATATTCGCACTGTGAGATCAAGCAGTTTATTGGATTCACCTTATCAGACTCTATACAAAGAGTGAAACATTTTGTCTCTCAGCATAATGATAAATAGACTTGGACCTTACAATATAGTTTGGGATTTTTCTTTGTTTACCTTTTTCTGTCAGACAAAATATCAATACCACTCTCGCTCCATTCTGTATGCTAACTAGGAGCTTTAAGTAGTCTGCAAGATAGCTGCAGCCTACTTAAAGCTCGTAGCACCATAACTGATAGAGACAGCAACATTCTTTTAATTCAAACATTTTAGCAGTGTTGGGAAGTAAAGTTACAATAAATGGTAAAGTTAGTTGCTTGATTACATTTTCTAATAGCTTTGCAGTCGTGTCATTTTTTCCTGAAACAAATGGCTTTTCAGCAGCTTAGTTATTTTATTGTTTGGTGCAGTAGCTTACCAATTGCATGTTCAAAACTATTGATCTAATTAGATAATTCAAGCACCTTATTAAACCTACTTTCAATTTGTGTTGAACAGCTTTAAAAGTTCACTAATATATCACATGAAGACAAAGTATGTGTCTAAATCTTCTCATCTAATCTCCTCACAACACCTATCTCATTAGGCACCTGCAATTAAAAAGATGCCATGAAAGACAAAGCATTTTTATTCTTGCCATGGAAACACTGGAGGGTAACGACTAAAGACTGCTAAACTAAGAAGCTAGACCTACCACTAGAAACTGCTGCTCTTTATTGTATTTTTATGTTATGGCTGCTCATCAGTGACAGGTCAGTTTTTGAAGATATCAGTTGTATCTTTTCTGGATAAGTTGTAACATAAAGACCATCTTTAACAAGCTACACCCCTCTGGGTTTTTTGTTTTAAGTTCTGTGTTAACAGAAACTACAGCACCACCTATCTGTTTATTTTTCATTGATTAGCATAAACATGTTTCACACCTTATTTTTCTCCTGTGAAACACTGCTCATCAATTCAAAAACCATGCTGCCACAAAAGCAAAGAGAATGGCCTTGTCCTCTCAAAAACATTGTACGTGAAGGCACAATGGCAAAGTTTTGTCTTTGAAATTAAACTCAGGGAGATCTAAGAGACTTTCTAAATAAAAAAAATGAAACAAAGAAGCTTATCCACTTTGGGCAGCATGTGTGAATGGAGATCAGGCCTATATTACCAATCTTGGCAAAAAAAAAAAAAAACAGAACACAGAGGCAGGGTTAGGGCAGATTGGGGTCCAAGGACAACAGTGTTATGGCAGAAGAAAAGCTTGATTTGGAACAGGAGGCTAATGCTAACTGACATCAGTGTCATAAAATTGGTTCAGTTCAAGGATAAGTTCGGTTTCTGCAGCTTTCACATTGTTTATAGAATGAAGTAGAACCGAACTTATCCTTTAACCCAAACCGTCAGTGGTAAGTGTAAAAATCTACTTCATGGATGAAATGAACCTAAAAACATACCATGCCTTGTGCAGGTCTGGAGGTGTTGGGTGCCACAGGTGATATTGTGATACTGCTCATCACTTTACTTTGTGTGCTCCTGGTAGTCGTGGTGGTGATTTGGCGAGGGGACCGTAAAACTGTCCCTGTTGATAGGGTCATTTCTTTGCTTTCTGTCACAGCCCCCACTGGTCTGACCACCATCTTTGGAGTGATGCTATTGCCTAGATGAATGTGGATTTTGTTGTCATCAGTAGTGGTGATAATACCAGTGTTGTTGTGGCCTTTTCGTATTGGCATTGGGACCATCTGCTTCTCCGGGGTGACCTTGAACACAGCTCGGCCCATTGTCATCTCTTGGGGTTCTGGGGATGCAGATGCTTCAGGCATTATAGCTGTGCTCACAGTCATTATAGAGACAGGGGACAATGGTCTTCCTGATGAGGAGGATGAGGATGAGGAGGTTCGGCTACCTTCTGGCGATTTGGCTCTGGATATGGCTGTGATGGTGACAGGAGACTTGGCTCTTTCAGGGCCATGATGACCAATGGTGGACTTTTTCTTGATGGTTGAAGCAGGTGGAACGTAGGTGGGAATGATTGTGATTCTGGATTTTGGTTGAGATGGGTTTGGGCTTAGGGGAGCTGAGCTAGAGAAAACATCCTCTCTGGTAGGACTGCTGATTTCAAGACAGGCCATGTTGTTTTGGTGGTCTGGTGTGACTCGGATGTGCAAGGGTTGCCCTTGCTTTGAAGACATGGTAAGCTCATTGGGTAGATGATTCCCATTGATTTGCAAAGGCTTTTCTAAGCTAGCATCCTGAACTGTGTGGTCCTTCTTCCTCATCCAGGGAATCCAGGATTTTTTCATACCTAGGTCACCACTAGATGAAGGGAAGCGCTCAATACCCCCGCTCTTTTCTGCTGGCTTCTTTAGGCACTTTTGTCTGAGGTTGCTCATGATGTGGTTCTCCTCTTGGACAGACTTCCTGATAAAAACAGCAGGTGTATCTTCATCTGCTGATCCAGGGGATGATGCCTCTGTCTGTACTCCAGTAGATGTTACAGCAATGTCCACCATTCTTCGCCCATTCAGACTTGGTCTCAAGGCTCTACTATGGCGCTTTGCAACCTCCAGTTCTTTGGTGAGATGGAAAACCTCAGTGCCCATGTTCTTTGCTTTCTCCTCTTCTTCCAAGAACCTCTGCTGCAGGATGGAGTAATCCACTTGAAGCTGAGATAACTGGTCTTCTTTATGCATGAGCTCATGGATCTTCTCCTTGAGGGCTCCAACGTCAGCATGCAGTTCTCTGGTTTTGGCCTCCTCCCTCATGCATCTTTGCCGAAGGGCCTCAACCTGGCTTTCCTCCTCACCTTTCTCAATTGCTTTGTTCCTAGCTATCTGGCTTTTCATTTCCTCCACCTGTTGGGAAAGGACATTGGCCTTGTCTTGCTCGGTCATGAATTTCTTTTCCAACATGTCATACTGATCTTCCGTCTTGATCAAATCACCCTCAACTACTTCAAGTTGTTTGAGACGGTTCTTGAGTCGCTCAATTTCAAATGTAAGCTCCTTCACTTTGTTGTCATCTCTTTTAACAGGGTCAGACGTTCTTCCCAGCTCACACTTCACTGAATTCTTCCCTGATAGCTTTTCTGCTTGTTCAAACCCATCCAGTCTCTTTTTCATTTGACTGACCTTGCAGTTAAGATCTGCAGTTTTGTCAATTTCATAAGCAAGCTTAGAACTCAGCTCCCCCTTTTCAAGGGTAAGAGTTTCCACTTTGGTTTCCATCTCTGATTTCAACTTTAGGAGCTTCTTGCTTTCTTCGATCAGCTTCTCAGTCACCTCCATGACCTTACCCTGCTCGACTTTGACCATCTTACTCATTTCCTCCTTCTTTCTCTCATCTAACTTAAGTCTTTCCATTAGAGTCTTTCTTTCTTCCATCAAAGCAACAGTCAGTGTCTTCAGCTTACTCAAGTCATCCTTGAGGCTCAGCTCAGACTTTTCCAACTTTAGCTCAGAAGACTCAAGCTCTTTCATCCGGATCCTCAGATTGACAACTTCATCTGAGAGCTCTTTGGTGAGACCCTTCTCCTTCTCCAAAGCAGTGTGTAACTGTGCACAGTCAGCTTTGCTTATGCTAAATGCAGCCTCAAGTTTCTCCAGCTCCATCATTCTTTTCTGGAGGGTCTCAACTTCCAGCCTGACATCTTTACTTTTACTGTCCTCCTCGAGTAGCCTCTTTCTTAGCTCCTTACACTGGTTTTCAGTTTTAGTGATCTCCTCATCTTTTCCCTCCATTTCCAGCACACGTTTCCTTAAGTTCTCCAACTCAGAAATTAAGTTTGAGTTGCCAAGTTCTCCTTTAGTGATCTTCTCCCTCAGCTCTTGCAGTTCCTCCTCAGATTTCCTCAAAGCTCTGTTGCTCTCCTCTTGCTCCTGCACTTTATGTGTGAGCCCCAATAGCTTGGTGTTAAGTTGGCGGGTCTGGATCTCTTGGCTAGCCAGTTTGGTGCTCATCTCCTCATGCTGTTGGGAAAGCTTGATGGATTTCTCCTTTAGCTCAGCCTCCAGGCTCAGCACTCTGTGACCATCCTCTTGAGCACGATCCCGGGCCTCACCCAGGGCCTGCTCCCGCTGCTGAAGCTGCTGGCTGATTTCCTGTATCCGCTGGTTCTGTTGGTCCATCTGATCGAGGTGCTGCTGCCGCTCATTGACCAACATGAGGGCGAAGGACTTCAGCTTGACCAGCTCCTCTCGCACCTTGGCCAGACGTTTATTGTGCTCCTTCTCCTTCTTCACCTGGTAGGCTTTTTCAGTCTCAAGCAGCCTTTTCAGCCTAAGTGGAGAAAAAGCAAGTATAAATGTTTAACTAATGTAATCATTATATTGGACACAAACCTCCTAAAAGACTCTATTACTGAATGAATGACTCTCATCCTGCTGAGAACATATGTTGTATTTTTTTATTGGTTATAAAATAATGAAACCCGTCCATCAGCATGGATGGTGACAATAGCACCTTCAGTGTTTTGTATAGTTTAACATAAAAAGTCATATAGCTTGGAAAAAAGGAGTAAGTGTACTTTAGATAACATAATGCATGGAGAGAAGTTATTTTTTCTGAAAAGGTAAATGACTACATATAAATGAACAATAATTAGTGTGCATATACTAGTGTAGTACGATAAAATGATAAAAAAAAAAAAAACATTTATCAATGGAATTAAGTGGTGAAAGCATTGCAAATTAGTAGATGAAGAAATAAATGAACAGAAGTAACTTGAAATGGACAATAGTACTGTACAAGGAAAGGACGTTTATGTGCATGGAACAAGGTATAGGATAAATAAACTAAAATAACTCAGAGAGCACATTCCTGCACAGGCATAACCAACAATGTCTGGTATATTTTTGTAGAAAGCGTGGGAAACTGCCTGATCTTGCAGTGCTGAGAAATCCTTTTTAAAAAATCCTGAATTGGCATCTGAATTCAGATCACCACCGAAATGTAATCAGGTCTTCTTTGAGCTATGACCAAAATTCTCAGAAAATGTAGTGAAAACGTATTAAGAACTTATTGAGGTATTAATAATTAAACATGTCTGTAGGTATAAAGCACAAAATGTCCCCGAACAGAAGTAACGTTTACATGAAAAGCAGGATATGAGTTCAAACTGAAGTATCATGTAATAAGGCAGATGTCGCTGTGCCTGACTAAAGTGGGAAATCAATAAATAGATCAATGATCAGATGTGAACATGTACTGGAATGATGTTAAGATATGTACTTAAGTGTGTGTCAGTAGAGTTAAGTTGTAGAAGAATAAATAAGTAAGTGAACATGTGTACATGTACATGTAATGATGAAGTGATTAAAATAAAAAAAAAAGATGGAGGGGCTAGGCCTGGGTGATATGGCCTTCAAATAATATCCCATGTTTTTTTTTTTTTTTTAAACACAAATTTGATTTACGATTTGAATCTGTTTTTTTCCTTCTCAGAGAAAAACACCTTCATGTGACATAGAAACGGAATCAAATTTTGTTAAACAGAGTTTTGTCTGTTTTTTAACAAATTCTTAAAATGTTCTCTTGTACTTAAAGTACAAGCTATAATTTTGTCATCAAATGTCCCTTATGTAGTTGGAGGTAGGAAGGCTTGTCTGCATGAACAATGAAAGCTGCACTATATTCACAATATAATAACATGGAGCTCTCTGCTCAGTTTTTGATCTTAATTACAAAAAATTAAGGCTAAAATATGCTAGTGCAAACCCTGACAGTATCTACCATCATAGAAACAGTAATTTTTCAGAATGTATATTTTCAAACACTGCCACAGCTCATAAGTGGAATAAAAGCAAATTTTATTTTTCGTATCTTCTGCAAAAAATATCTAAGCTATTTAATTGATACAACTACCAGCCCTAAAATGGACTGAAGAAATGAATAATAAAAACAAACTGCATCTAATAAAAATATATTTAAAAAAGGTTGCTAACAGGACTTGATGGAAAGGAGCATGCATACATTACATTAAATTCAGTACATAATAACTGAATGTAAACAAGTGTGTAGGGACTAAAGTGATGTCAGATGATGAGAAGTGTATGGACATGGAGTAGTGGAGTAGTTCTGTGTTGTTTTGATTCAAAAGTCAGGAGCTTTAAACTCTGTCGCTGAAACATGAGGATTTGCAATCCAGGATGAATTTTTTAATCCCAGTCAGTGTATCAGTGGTCACGAGATAATCCTAATCCTTTCCATTTGTTTGAGTATCGTAATTTTTTTATCCCCATGGAGGATAAAATCCCACAACCGCAGTAACTATTAAACACATTATTTCCTGTATCTAAACTGATCATCGATGACAATACTCTATTCATAATCTGAGTAAGAAGTTGGAGCCATTTTATGAGTTTGACAGAAAACTGATGTAAATATGTAAAACATAGAGCAAAAAATGGAAGTTGGTTCTTACTTCTACGCAGGACTGGTATTAGGATCAAGCTGGAACACTGGCAGAGATCTGCACCACAAATCCCAAACTCCCCTGGTATTTCTCCCCTTTGTTGAGATAGAGACCAAGAAACACGCACTGCGAGAGAAAGTTCAACACCCCCCTCACCAAGTGGTCTTCTTTTCTCTCAGCTTCTTTTTATGCTGCTCATGCCTATTCTCATCTCAGCTCCAACAAAATGCATGCAAAGCAGATTGAATGCAAAGCTGCATCCTCTCCATGCACACCCAGGGACATGCAACATTCACCCTGAACTTTTTGCATTGCAAAGGAAACCAAATTAATACAGGGTGCAGCTCAGCAACAGATTGTGTGAGTTCAAATGGGAATCCTTTAAGAGGACCATGTCTAAAGCTCATCCACTGGAGTAAAATAAGTTCAACTTGATCAAAAACTTAACAACAGAAACATCAAACTTACCCACTATGGATTCTCTAAAGTCAACACTTGTGCATGTTCTGCCATTGTTTCAATCCCATGAGGGTCCAAAAAATAGGCGAGACAATCATTTTCATCAGCTCTTCCACTATCACATACGAGGCATGTTATCAGGACAATGAAAGGTGAATAAATGCAGTGCTGCTCCATCAGACCTCTGCTGTGTGATGTCACATCGTCCATATAAGGCAGTGATGTGTGTGTGTGAGAGAGAGAGGGTGTGTGTTACTCTGCTGTGCACACTGTGAAGGGGGCTGGACCCTCCAACAAGAGAAGTGCTTTTCAGAGTTCTACACAATCTCCATGTTTTTATAAAACAGATTTGGAGAGGGGAATGCAGCTATTTCTGTTTCACAGTCTCTCTAACAGGAGGGGATTAAGGTCAGTAAGGTGGCAGTAAAAATGAGGGGAGGGACGTTTTATTTGTATGTACTTAAAGACAAAGGTTAATATGATGTAGAAAATTTAATAATGTTAAAAACAGAGTCAAAATTATTCACATTGAAAAGAAAAATCACAATGACTGGTGTGTTGTTAAACTGTAGCCTTCAAAATACAAGAAGAATATTAAGGAAAAAAATACCAAGAGCATTCCTTTAATTTTCAAGAGAAAAAAAGTCCAAATATCAAGAATAAAGTAAATAATAAATAAATCAATACAAAGAAAAGGTTGTAACTTTCCAATAATTGTAAGAAATAGGCAAAATATTGAGCAGAAATGTTGACATGGTCCTTTAATGCAAAATAATTGAATACTGGGAAAGTTGAAATGCTCCAAAAAAAAATAAAAAAGGTGAAATATTAGCAACTAGAGGGGCCTCTTCCAAAGTGTCTCTGATAATATGATAATTTTCTCTCACAATGTCAACAAATCCTTTAAAGAAATTCCAGAAACTGTGTCCTGTTTCAGATCAAAACCGAATCACTCCCTCAGTGTGTCATGACCAAATTCCCTGAAATTTTAAGTAGAATTCAACAATAAATTTTAAGTTATCCATCTAGCAGGCTAACACTAACAAAAACATGACCTCCATGGTAGAGATAATAAATGCTAAACAGCCCTACAATTATGAGGAAGGACAGATGAAATACCAGAACTAATTAAAATAGTTTTAGAATTTTTAATCAGTCTTATTTTCATGGCATCAAATCATTGCACAGATTATCTCAAGGGACGTTTACAAAAGAGGACAATGCCATACTATTCTTTTAAAATGTTATTTATTTATAATTTCATACAAATATCCATTTTTATTTTTACTTCATTTAATTTCATTTATTTATTATTTGCTTTGACTCGATTATTTTTTACTTAATTTTTAATATACATGTTTATTAATTATTTGTCATTTTGTAAGACAGATGTAGAGTGATGGTGAGCCAGGCACAGACAAACAAACTTCTATGAGATTTCAGGATAGTGATACTGTATATACGTTTATATCACTATCCTGAAATCCAAAAATGTGTCAGCTTCATGTTTCTCTCTGTCAAATATAAACTTATTAGAGGTTAGTCCCTTGAGATGGGGCTTCTTGCCTTCAAGATGATCCTATTATTCTGGTCATAATTGTAGTTATTTTGGTGGTATGAGCAATAAAAAACATGGAGAGAGAGACAGATCCTTTCAAAATTGTCATTAATAGCTATTATTATGAAGTAGAGATGGAAAAAAAGAGGAAAAAGGAGGAAAGGAAAGAAATGGAAAGGGGAAGAGAGATGAGGAGGTATTAAAAAAAATAAATAGAAGGGGAAAAAGGAAGGAAGAGAAGAGGAAGAAGAAAAAAGTGCATGTATGTAAATTTGGCTATGTACGTAGACATATGTGTGTACAAGCCTAGCTTTTTGTGTATGGATGTGCGTCTGCAAGTATGTATGTGTATAGGTGTATATACATTGCTCTACAGATTAATTGATGGGCTAGGCAGAATTTGTCTTCAGGAATTCCTTTGTATTTGCTTCTGTTCTTTTTTTGGAATTTTTTTTTCAGTTCTTTTTTGGATTATTAATTACTCATTTGTTGTTGAGATTGTGTGTTTGATTTTTGTTTTGCTCTGGTATAAATATTGTACAGTAAGAAGGTTAGGCACATATAAGCTAAGTAGCTTCAGCCTAAACCTTTTCGGTCAACCTGGTTTTCAGTGGTGTTGCTTTGGTTGGTATGCTTTTAAAAATGATCGAAATAAGCTAATAATAAACTAATAATAAACTAATAAACTAAGAGATGACTGATGTTGGCAGTCATGGCTACAGTAATATATGTGCACTCTCATGTTTTTAATATACTCTTTATTCTGAAGTTAAGTTTAGGAGTTTTACTTATTTGGACTTTCTAAATGTACAGAAAAAAACCATGCATCTCTCCTCATTATTTATTTCTCCTGCATTGCCCTTATACTCTCCCATAGTCAACAAAGTTATAGAAAAGGGACTAGAAAAGAGACGACCAAGATCATCATTACTCAAAAATTGAAATAAATGTCATCATATTTTCATCATCCTTATACAGGACACTGTGCTGCAGATCAGAGGCTATAGTCTCAGTGGTGGAGTAGTCAGGACAATATGTCTGCTGTAGATCAACTCTGAAGGGAAACTACCTGAAGTGGGTTCCTTGCAAAGTTTACATGTGATGAGAAAACCAGATATAGATGAGGTAGATGTCTCCCTTGAGGTGAAAAAGGATCTGGGAGGACATGCTACCATGACATTTAGTCTATGAAGGATAAACTCTGACTTGTGCATTTAACCATGCTAGAAAAATAAACTTAAAAAGCAATATTTTTACATCCTCTACTTATGAACCAATATTTTAAACTCCTAATGTTGAGGTTCCATTAATGACAATCATCATGTACCTGGGCTCATAATAATAACAGCAGCATTCAGTGCCAAATGTACTTCAAAGTTTTGGCCACTGTGTAAAGAGGTCACAGATTTCTGAGGGCCTCTCTTAAATTCAAACACGGCCAGATGTCATTGATAGCCCAGTAATTGGCCTTCTAAAATCGCTCTCGTGTAAAGGTCGAAGTCATGATGTCAGCGCTATTTGGCTCCAGTGCTGAAGTAATGTGATAGCAAAGATTAGTCCTGCACAGCTTTACTGTTACTAAGGAAGAAATAACTGGAGGGACTAAAGAGATAGCTGGTTACAAAGTAAATATACTGGAGTACTATAACTTAATAAATTATTACATATTTTCCTTATTTGAGTATTATTTCTTAATAAAATGATACTTTTACCCTATTACATTGAAAAGGTAAATGCTGTGATTTTTAATCCTCTACTTTTCTGCTAATGGACTTGTCACTCACTACATTGATCTGAAGCAGGCTGACAAAATTTCTTTATTTTTTGTTTGTATATTACAAAAAATAACAAAAGTTTAATCACAGTATAAAGCCTGGCTGGCATTCTCCAGGCTCCAAAATGTTCTAACCTTTTGTTAGGCAGCTGAAACAAACTGACTCAATGTTTTTAATCATGCAGCTTCATCTTGCCAAGCTCTAATCTGCAATAAGTGTTAGAGGCACAAAGCAGCACAGTCCAATTAGAGCCCTTTAGAACAGGAAGAGGTGGGAAATACAGCCAAGACAACAGCAGGAAGTGACAGAGATTAGCATAGAGGCCTAGGATAGCTTTAGAAGCAGTTTTATAAGATCTTGACAGAATTTCTTTATCAAACAAAAAAAAATCAACATACAAACTTCTCTATGGTAAGAATATTCAGAATAATAAGAATATCCACCCCTGACTTGTATTGACAAGATGTTTTTTTCTCACATTATCTAGCACAGTAGCGCCTGCTAACTAAATTGTCTTCCATTGATTGATGGAATGACCATTCAATCATCAGTCACATATGCTTCTAAATGTTTTGCCCTCCCCAGACACTTTATGCAGGCTCATTCCTAGATATCAAGCAAGGATGTGAGGATAAACATAAACACCTGGCTCTCTTTAAAGCTATGGTCTACGATTTGGAAGCTTGGTACATCTTAATAACACCGTTTATAAGGCCGTTATGGTCCTATGGTCCGATCTACGCAATATAAAGACCAAAAAGAATGAAAAAAATCCATTCAGAATATCCGCTGCAAAGCAGCATAATAGTTGACCAATCCGAACCTCCGGGAACGGCGGTTCGGATTGGTCCGTGAGTCCATCCAATCCCCTGTCTCCCCTGCTCCGCACCGTCCCGCCTCCTCCCAACTACCTCCCTCATGTACCGGTGAGCAGCTAGCTCCACAGCTACTGAAACGTCATGGAGCTGTCAATAGATTTTAGCATAAGTTAGCCACTCATCGTTAGCACTGTAAACTGAGCTGGTGAAGACACGGCGAGAAACATAAATCCTCGCCCACAATAGGCTCTGGTCTGATCGGCTAACAGTGGCGACGCCAGACCCACTTCGCCGCCGGTCAAATTGAAATGGCTACTGCTGTGTGTTACAAGGGGGATGACTGTTGTGTTTGTTACTTCCAGCTATGAGAAATCTCATTTATCTTCAACGCCAATGAATATTTTCTGCCGGCCGGCTTCTTGCTCTATCGGAGGGGGCATGTTGCTAGGAGGAGACGCAAGCTGGGGAGCGGGATCTTGGAACACGGAGGGGAGGGGTGAGGGAAGAGGGGGCAGGCTGCGTTTTTCAAATCTGTCTCAACCATAGACTGTAAAAAACATGGACGCCGTGTCGCTGGGCTTAAATTGAAGCCTCCACAAAAACTGCTCCCCCTGGTGACTGGCTGCAGTATAGGTCAAATTTCCGTCTCCCCCATTCATCTGGACGGGCCGAAGTGAAACTTCAAAAAATTAATACATCCCGTACAAATATTTCTCCCATCTGTATGCTGTGGTGATATGAAAGTATTATTGGGCTGCGTGTTTTCCAAGTCCTCTTTTTTCTGAAAAGTTTCTTTTTTATAAGTTATTAGACTTTAAAAATAACCGCGGTTTACGGCAACTTCACAATGATTGTTTACGGCGTATGCTGCGGAGTGTTGCGACAGTTTACGACAGCTGCGTTATGGCCCAAATTCTCTACTGGCTGCACAATGGCGGCGCCCTGACGGGGGGTATTTAGGCTTCAAATCCGTTACATGGAGGAAGGCGGAGCCACGCTATCCAGTTCTTATAATACATCCATGGTCTCAACAGCCAAACTGGTTTTCAGATCGTAGACCCTAGCTTTAAGCCTCTTGTAATTAACTCAAGTAATAATCTGACTAAGACACGTATGCTTTCATTGGAGCAAAATTTGACCAGGATATTTACCCACTGTTGATCGGCTACAACGTGGAAAACATACTTCTTGTTTAAAGGTAGGCTCTCTCAGTCAAGTAAGACAGCACCACTTGCAAGAAATGACAATCGTAGCATGTTTCCATCATAGCATCAACATTCTCAAACAATGACTTGTACTTTTGAACAGTTGATTTCAAATCTTCTTTCAAGGAAGTATGTGTGGATTAAATAGAATAACATTCCCTGAGCAGATGCACAGGTGTGATCCATGAGCCAACAACCATTAGAGAACACTTTTTTTCAGTAATGGAACGACATCTCATCCCCTGCTTCCTGGGGAATTTGCTCTGAGGCACTGCAGCCCCTCTAAGCTCTGAGACTGAGGATTGAAGCAGATATGAGCTGCCAAAAATCTGTCAAAACCCAATGTTGTACTGTAATGGCCTCTCTTGACAGAGTAAAAGCATTTACAGTCAAGCACCCAGAGTCAGCTGGTGTACAGTACATGAGATTTATGTGGTGTTGACAGAGTGGAAACAGAGACAAATTGGACACTGGACAATACAAGACAAACATTAAAGCTCTGTCCATTCAGAACGACTTGCGAATAATTTTTGTCCTCAGGCTAAAATGAGATTAAAACTGACATTTTAGCTTTAAATTTCTGGTGTTCATTTTTATTCTAAGTAGCCTACTTATCTCTACACCAGAAGTCTGGTGTGCACACTTGTGTGCCTTAAGGCAAGTGTATATGCACCTTGGAACTAGTACAACAATTAATTAGTCATACTGTAAGTGCAGGCAACATGATGGGGTAGCAGGAAGAGAGCATGTGCCTTAAAGCTAGGAGGTTTGTGGTTCCTCATGTCTGATAGAGCCTTTCTGTTAGTTTGCATAATCATGTAAAACATTTTGCATTCGTGTAGGTGTAGTAAAAAAGACATCTTTGCTTATGTTATCAATATTGGCAAATAAAACATTAACTTGCATCCCAAATAATTTATATTATTAAATTTAGTTAGTTGTAAAATCTAATCTGCCATCAATAATTTGCAGGCAAAACTTGTAAGACTTATAAGATGTTGAAACGTTTGTCATGGCTGTCTTATGAGCATGTGAAGGTGTGCTTGGAGATTTTGGCTTGGTTTTTGGTGTGCCTTGGGCAAAAAAGTTTTAAAACTTCAGCTCTGCCCCCTCAAAAACAGGAACCTCTTCTTCTATAGTCATCACACAGCACCATGCCACTTAAAAATTTCAACTTCTTGACGTATAAATTGCTTGTTGTAGGAGGGGAGTTAATGGCTGTTAGCTAACAGTCTGATACTGTACCTCTCATGCCCATCCTCTGCATTCCTGCAGATGTTTGGCACAAGACCTTTGGCTTTACTCTCTTCACTCTCATCCAGATGTCTGGAGATCACCTGGATGAAGGTGAGATGATGACACATTTCTATCTCACCTGAACGAGGGGATGTCAAAACAGGAGAGTATATGAGAGAGTGAGGAGAAACGTGCTTGCAGAGAATGTAATGCTTCTGCTCAGTATGTGGTTATTTATGTATCCTCATTTCATTGTCTTCAGCTATTTTTGAGTCCAAGTTAGTTTTGTGTCCTACTAGGGTTACAGACAGATTGAGTCTTCAGGTGTTGACATGTCAAGACTGAGCAGATCTCATCTACTCTACTCCCTATCAGAGGTGACAGAGGCCAGCCTGTATGGCAGCCAAGGAACCTCCTGGAAACTACCTGGCATTGGAAGAAGGTCACCTCTTTCTTGTATGCAAACCAAGGATCAAGTGGGGATAAAGAGGTTCACTTGTGATTTGTGCCATGTGCCTCGAGAAGAAATGTGAGTTTGGAGTTAAGAAGGATTTGATAGACTACTGAGTGGTGTTAAGTAAGCTAAAATTCAGTGCTTCCCCATATACACCAGATGGACCGTTCAGTATATTTCACTCGTCTATCTGGAAGGAGCATATAAAAAGAGTTTGGGAATAGACAGACTCTTTTAAAACATGTACAGCAGGTGATTGGATGATTGTTCCATCAATTGTATTCATTGCTAGCCAAACAGAAAATGGCAGGTGTTAAAGGTGCAACGTAAACAACAGAACGTGAGCCAATTCATAGAGCAAACTCTCAGCAAAACATGCCCAAAGTGGAGCAAAGTATCCATTCTATTAAGAAGTTTGCATTGTTGATATTTGTCATTCATTTAATCAAGAAACATGGTCCAGATCTGATGAAATTGTTGATAAAGTTCTTGACATTTAAGCTAATCTCTGTGTGAGCAGTCTTTTCCTGCTGTTGTCTCACTCATAGCCCCCATCTCCTCCTGCTTCAAAGGACACTGATTGGGCTGTCCCACTTTGGGCCACTCACAGCTTCTGTAGAATTTAGTTTGGCAAGATTATAGACATTAATCAGGCAGATCCATCTGCACTGCAAGGTTAGCAGTGAGCCAACAGCTCTGTACATTTCTATTACAAAAGTAAATAAATCAGATTTTTGTTTGGTCTCTTCTGTAATTAAATTCTTGATCATAAATCTAATATCATTGCATCATACATATTTTAGTTGGCTAGATTGTTCTGAAAAAAGAAAGATTTCTTCACATGATTGTCCCTGACAAGGTTGAAGTTTTACACACATCATTGTAAATAGTCCAGGTGGACCCAATGAAAAACAGAAAACAGCCATGACTCAATCAGCAGAAGAACAGGCTGTTAGAACACACTTGGCTTTTCAAGCATTAATCTCAAAAGTTGGTCACTGAGTTGAAATCATAAAACAAAGCCTGCACTCTGAATTACGACCAAGAGAAAAATCCTTTATTTGAAATATTTCAGTAACGACTATACCCTCTTTCCCTGTCTCTTGAAACCAACAAGGGAGGAAGCTTTGATATTAAGCTGACGGCTGCTGCTCATTTCCCAGCCTTCTCACTGCCGTGTGATGGCAGCTTAGCTGTCAAGACGGTGATTTAGCTTCCACGGTCTGTTTCCTGTGTCCTGCTGTAAAAGCTCAAGGAAGAGATGTATTCAGAGCCGCTGCTGGGTCAGTGCTGCAAATGAACTGTTTGAAGTCCTGACAGAACATGAAATGCAGCATATAAGAGGTTTGCAGCCGGCTCCACAGAAGACCAACTATATGTATATGTATGAACAGTGTAGTATATGGTAAACAGTAGGGCTAGAAGGTATACTGTGTGGGGGCTTTAAGATGAAGCAGACTATTTTTAGATGAAATGTGGAGAGTACTATATGATTTTTTTTCCATGAAGTGTATTTTGCATAAGACAGGTGTGTTTTGTTTCCTAAAGGTCCCATGTTCTGCTGTGCTTGACTGTTTACATTATATCTTGAGTGTCTATTAAGCAAGGATTTGATTTAAGTGTAATTTTAAAAAAAGAAAATTTTGTCTCTCTAGTGGATCAGACACAGCTCTTTTTCCCTCTCCTTTGAAAACATTCATGCTCGAGGTGGCAGGCAGAGTATGATTGGATATGATAATGAGCTCTGCCATGATTGGCTGCCAAAATAATGCCTCATGGGAGGGGTAATAAGGGGTCACTGCCTGTGATGAGCAGAAAACACACATGACGTTGGAGGCTGTATAGCTGTTCCATCATAAACCCCAGGAAGTAAAAATCAGCATCTAAATGGACATTTTCTTAAAAAGCTATAGAGCATTTCTCTGTGAACTAAGAGTTTAATAAAAGGTGTCATGTCCCTGTGCTCTCCAAGTCCCTGCCAACAACATTAAAAGTAAAGAACATCTATTTTTTATGACATGGAACATTTCATTTGAGCTCATCTGAGTTCAATACTGGATCAACTGATCAAATTACTAGGCCAAATGCCCAGTGCAAAATTGATTACAAATGTTTTCATTAGAGCTAATCTATTTATGGTTGTAGGTTTAAATGGCTATATTTTTCCTTAACTCAGGGTCACATATTCAGTTTGTGACTGCTTGAGGGACAAAGTTCAACCTAATACTGCAGACAATATGAGCTCTCAGAACATTGAGAGTTTAGCTTAAAGAGAGGACTGAGGTGGAAACTGACACCTTTCATTCACTCGCCATTGTGGCTGGTAGGATAAGCAAATTCATCAGACACTGAACAAGAAAACAATTAAATTTGGCAAGTGGCAGGCTCTTATTTTCAACCATGGTCTGTATTAATGCATTTCAGCAGTATGGAAAGCAATTAGATGAGCTGACAAAGACTTTATCAAAATATAGTGGCTTTATAGCAATCATACACAACTTAATATTGAAATTGTTTTTGTTCAGTATCAGGATATTTATCGTATATCTCCGTTCAGCTGAAGACATGATTTTTGGTCCCTATATTCCCCAGCCCCAGTGCTCTCTTACTATGCTGGGGTCCCTCACATGTTTTCATGCCTATTAGCTAATGCTTATATTAGCTAATATAATGCCTAATCAAATCTTAAGACCAGATAAAAATTGCTAGAATAAGCATTTTGCACATTTGGATCATAATGAGCTTTTAAGTAGAGCCACAATACGCAAAAGCAAGAAGGGGGAGTGTGACAAAAAGCACTTTGAAAAAGTAATTTATGGAAAACAACAAGTAAACTGGAATAGGCCGTTTATCACCTGATCAAAAGTTTAAGACCACAGGCTATTAAAGCCAAAATCTGCTCAAAATGTTCATTTTCTGTCAGGCATTCACACAGTCATGCCCTCCTGATGGCTAAAGCTAAGAAGCTTTCTTCTCTTGAACGTGGTCGGATAGTCGAACTGCATAAGCAAGGCCTCTCGCAGTGTGCCATTGCTGCTGAGGTTGGATGCAGTAAGACAGTCATTCTACATTTTCTGAAAGATCCTGAGCATTATGGAACAAAAAAGTCAAGTGGTAGACCAAAAAAATTACACCTGCGCTGAGCTGGAGGATCCGATTGGCTGTCCGTCAAGACACAGGGCGGTCCTCGACTCAAATTAAGGCCCTTACTGGTGCCGACTGTAGCGCAATAACCATCAGACGGCATCTGCGGGAAAAGGGTTTTAAAAACAAAAAACAAATTCAAACACCCCTCTCCTTCAACGCCACAAAACTGCCCATTTAGACTTTGCCAGGGAGCATCAAACATGGGACATTGAAAGGTGGAAAAAAGTTTTATTCTCTGATGAGAAAAAATGTAACCTTGACGGTCCAGATGGCTTCCAACATTACTGGCATGACAAGGAGATCCCACCTGAGATGTTTTCTACCCGGCACAGTGGAGGGGGGGTCCATCATGATCTGGGGTGCTTTTTCATTCAGTGGATCACTGGAGCTTCAGGTGGTGCAGGGTCGTCAAACGGCGGCTGGTTACATGCAGATGTTGCAGCAGGCTTCCCTCATAACTGAGGGCCCTCGTCTGTGTGGTATCAGCTGGGTTTTTCAACAGGACAACGCTGCAGTTCACAATGCTCACTTGACCAGGGACTTCTTCAGGGAGAATAACATCATCACTCTTTTGGACCATCCAGCATGTTCCCCTGATTTAAATCCCATAGAGAACATTTGGGGATGGATGGCAAGGGAAGTTTATAAAAATGGCCATCAGTTCCAGACAGTTGATGCCCTTCGTGAAGCCATCTTCACCATTTGGAGCAATGTTCCCAAAAGCTTCCTGGAAACACTCGCATCAAACATGCCCAAATGAATTTTTGAAGTAATTAACAAGAACAGTGGAGCTGCTCATTACTGAGTCCTACTGAGAAACATTTTTGTTCTGGTTTGGAGAGTTTTTTTGTCATTTTTTGAGTGATGGTCTTAAACTTTTGATCAGCTGATAAACAGCCTATTTCAGTTTACTTGTTGTTTTCAATAAATTACTTTTTTAAAGTGCTTTTTGTCACACTCCCCTTTCTTGCATTTGCATATTGTAGCTCTATTTAAAACCTCATTAAGGTCCAAATGCGCAAAATGCATATTCGAGCAATTTTTCAACTGGTCTTAAGATTTTAATCAGGACTGTACATACTAAAGCTCTGATTACTCTATCATGCAATATGAAATGAATGTACACATCCCTGTCTCCAGGCTTATTGAGTGAACAGCCATGTGTGATGGGAACTACAAGAAAATACACTCCCTAACAAGCAACAGCCAATTAGACCCTTTCATCAGCAATAACGTTAATTAGTCGGGCCTCTTTCCTTCTATACATTCAGAGCACATCTCCACTCTCACAGCCGAGCCTGTTTGATCTGTGCGGGGCCCTCCACGCACATGTGATGTAAATGCCCCAGCTCCCATGTTGGAGAGCGATTCTTTCCACCTGACCTCTCATCCCCTGTCTCTCCTTGACCACCAACAAGCCGAGGTCGCAACCTCACCAATGACTTCATTTCACAGATGATGTCATGGGAGTTTCTGTCCTGTCGAGGCTCTTTATGTACCTTCTCTTGTCTTTTTCTCCTGCTCCTCCACCCGTGTATCCTCCCCCCTCTGTATCCCTGACCTCTCTCTTTCCCACAGCAAATAGCCTGACCCCTTCCTCACCCTGCTCCACCTCCTCTTTTCTCCTCCCTTCACAGGCTGCGTACCTCTCACTGTCACACGAAGGTATGTGGGGTTATCACTCCAGTCCCCAGCCAGCCCCCCTCTCATCTCCTTTTCCCTCTCATGGCTGATGAGGCCATTTTTCACACATTCTCTGATGTCGATGCATGCCATCGCCACACTTTCTCCTGGATTACTTCACCTCATAACTTTTACATACCCCCCTCTAGTTTTGTACAACGTGTCAGCTCATGCTTCCAGTGTTGTTTTCCTATTTACTGCATCAGTCTGCTCCTTTGTATCGCTACTGTTGTAAATATCCCATTTTGGGATATGCAGGTGTTTTTAAAACACAGCCTGTGCACTATTGCACAACATGTCACTTGGTTTGAGAGGGCTGATCGCTGGATGAAATGGTGTTCCACAAGGCTCAGTATTGGGACTCCTGTTGTTGACAGTATATCCAATTTTGATAAACCTTAACTAAAGGTCCTAAGGGAGTTATTTAGAGGAAGCCTACAAAATCATAAACCTGACCCATGTGGAGAGCCAAAAGTACAAAAAAGACGTACTTTAACACTTGCTGGACAGAATTTTCAAATTGATGTGCACACTTGAGTAAGGAATTGATCAAAAGGTCACATACCATATGTTTGCAGATAGCACAAAATGTCTTGGATGAGTCACTGTGACATTATTGGCTGACTTTTAAACATGCACACCACTTCATGTTTAAACCTGTTGAAGAAAACTTTTAGTGCCCTTTTGTAGAAATGCTGAAAGAAGTTGTCTTTCTAAATCTAGTACAATCGTATCTGGAGTCATAAAAGTGTGTTTTTTATGTCCCCTGCTCGGTGGAAAAGGCACGTTTTATTAGTGATTTTTTCCCCCTCTTTGTTCTGTTTAGTTTTAAGCCCCAAAGCCCCAGAGTCCCTCTCCTCCTCACCTTTCTCTCTCCTGCTCCAGGAGGTTGGTGAAGTCGTCACTTTTGTTCATGTAGTCCACATGTTTGCGTTTCTCTGTATCCAGCTCATGGACAGTGCGGCGGTGGCACTTTTCAGCAAGCAGCAACTGACCCAGCATCCTTCTGTAAGTCTCCTTGTGCTTCTCCTGCAGATGCTCCAGCTGGAAAAGGGTAAAAATGGAATGATTATGGCCACACATGTAACACCTAAACAAAATACTATAGCTTTCACCTGAAGCTGTAAACATTTTAAATACTTTAATACTTTTGAAACATTTTAACAGCCATCTCCAATATTCAAATAAATAATTCATCAAAAAGAGCTAAAAAAAAAAAAAAAACATACATGATTTCAAACATTTTTCACTGAAAGCTAAGAGAGTAAGAGAACTATCTAAAATGCATGAATATGAAATGAAAATGAAAATGAATGAAATGAAAAATACTTTATTTATCCCAAAGGGAAATTCAGGATCGTAGTATATATATATATATATATATAGATATATATATATATACATATATATACATAAACATATATATATACATATATACATATATATACATACATATATACATATATATACATACATATATACATATATATATACATACATTTATACATATATACATATATATACATATATATACATACATATAGATAGATAGATAGATAGATAGATAGATAGATAGATAGATAGATAGATAGATAGATAGATAGATAGATAGATAGATAGATAGATAGATAGATAGATAGATAGATAGATAGATAGATAGATAGATGGATAGATATAGTATATGTTGGAAAAATTTTCAGAAATTTGGAGAATTAAATTGTGTGAAACTGTTTACTCATATTTTTTGTGTACTTGCAAGAAGTATTTCTCAATATTTGATGTTAGGACTCTTTGAAAGCTTTAAATACTGTTCTCGTGACAACCCCTTACAAAAACTATAGACACAACACAACAGTAATATCTCAAAGATTGAAAATATGAAGGAAAGCAAAGAATCAACAATTAAAGGAAAGACATTTGCAACATGAACTAACGTTTGTAAAATGTTAAAATCACAAGTTCAAGTTTAAGAGATAATTTCACAAGCTTTAAAGGTCCATGTCCTGCAAAATCCATTTCCTTTGCTTCAAGCCCCTGCCCGCACTAAGATGAGCATGTTTTCATTTTCAAAACATTTTTTATAAAACACAGCATCCTTTCAAGAAATGTCCACTGTAGTGATTATGCAAGGCCTGTAAGTGGTACTGGAACACTATCGCAGACATACACCAAAGCCAGAGAAGAAGATATGGAGCATACGCATACATCATGAGAAAAGAAAACTGGTTTATGCTGTTCGGCATGTCCTCTTTTTGCTCATCATGGTGGATGAGGATCAGAAGATCTTGCCGTAAAAGCCAAAACAAGCTCAGTATGAATGTGACACAGTTTTCCACCATTGTTTCTGTTGTTGTCAGACTTCGGAAAATATAGCTCCTGAAAATATCCGTAATTGTTTTTGCACTGAAAAAACAAGGTAGAATTTTCAGATTTTAGGACCTGTCTTCAGAAATGTGTATTATTGGATCCTCGAAATGCCATACCTATGAACAAAACACCCGTAGGTTTTAGAACTTGTGTGGTTATGTCTGAATTTGTCTCCATGTGAACAGCCCCTAGATGTTGTAAGAAGGGACTTTGGAAGCAAAAGAACATGACACACTTTAATAAATTCTCAGTTCATGGAGAAATGCTCTATGCAAAAGAAAAGGCCACTCAGTTTCTACTTGCTGTGGTTTATTATGCCATAGCTATACAGGCTGCTGTTTTCTGCTCCTCACAGACAGATGCCATGACTGTTTCAAAAGTCTACTCCAGAGCCTGTAAGACCTGCTCCTCCTCCCACCAGGCAGCCAATCAACACAGAGCTATCATAACCTCTCATAGCTCATAACTTGCTAATCAGGATGTTTCTATAGGGGAGGGTAAAAGAGCTGCTCCTGATCCTCTACAGATACAATACTTTTCTTTTGCCTTTTTTAACCTAAATCACATTCTTCTTAACAGACACACACGACTTGATGTAAATGGTCAAAAACACCAGGACATGGGACCTTTAAGACTGTGGTCTACTAAAGTAGATTATCTCGATCACCACTACCCTTACACAATTTGAATCCCAAATGTGTGATATTTTTCGACCATTTTGATTACTGTACTGAAAACTGTACACTTTGGACCTCTGACGAATAAGAAAAAGTGGGAGTACAAAGCAATTGATACAACATGTTTAAAATAAATTGTTTCATGGAGTTCTAGACACAATATGGTATCAGTTTTTTGAAACCCACTAAAATGGCTCTTCAACCCACTCTACTGCTTTAAGAGCTTTATGTTTTAAGTTTACTCAGACCTCCATGTTAAACTAATTTTATGCAATGTATCTCCACAGGTTTAGAAGTCCAAACCATGTTAATATGTTGACTTTATGCATACATTTGACTTACTATAAAAAATATTTCTAAATTACTTTATAGACACAAAGCTGCATCCAAAGCTCTATACAGACCTCAGCCATGGGCTTCTGGTAGACACTGTGTTTGTGTTGCTCTGTGCCTGTGATGGAGCCGTCCCTCTGCAGAGCCTGCAAGGCTGTACCTGGAACTGCAGAGCCATACCTGGATTCAAGGGCCTCTGGTGGAGCAGGTTTGGCCCTCAGCATGCAGATGACATCTTCTCTGGCCTGAAACCACACAAGCATTAAAACAAACAAAAGTTTCAGCTTAGAATGACTTCAGGAAAATGTGAAGACAGGTGTGCTTATATCATGAAATCATACAGACTTGGTGTAATTAATGTGATAATTAGCTGTAATGTGTTTTTATGTCATATTCTGAAACCTGTGGCTTTAATATCATTGACCCAGATTTCTCATCTACTTGTACACTGCCAATTTTCTTAGTTTTTGAGCAAATTAAACTTCCATTTTCAACCACAAGATAGAGCTATTGTGCAAAAAAATGCTTCCGTTTTCCTTAACCAGCCAAAAGACAGACACACACACTCTATTCAGAGGGTTTGTGTTTACACATAGATATCTTCTTTTCCTTGTCCAACTGCAACTTTAATCAGACCTTTGAGGAAAAAAACAGATATTCAAAATATAAAGGAAAAAAACCTCACCTGGACTTCTCCCTCCATGATTCCCAGCAGCTTAAGGAGATCCTCTTTGGGCAGATCCATAATGTCTCCTCTCTTCTCTTCAGCCTCAGGTGAATCACACAGCAGCTTCTCTTTGTCAGAGATCACCTCAACTTCCACCTTATCCTCACCCTCTTTCTGCTGAACCCTGGTGATCAGGCTCTTTACGGGAAGACCCACTTCCTGCTCTTGGCTGATGTCCCGGTCCCCCTGTGGGACACCAAGGACCCCATTGGTTGGGCTCTCCACCCCACTGCTCTTAGACCTCATCCTCTACCTGCAACAAGAATAGAGGAAACAGGATGGTTTCATGCCATAAATGTGTTGTTATCCCATTTCAGCCATCCTATTTCTGAGGGTCGCTTGTCCACAGTAGTAATGGAGACAGAGTTGGTTTTATTGTCATTTTATAGACTTTGTTATATCACTCTAGCCTTGGACACAGATCTTCATTATCGGCTGCCTTATGTAACCCTACAAATGCAATCGTGTTCATTTGGGTCGGCCTTTCTCATTTTACATTTCTACTCTGGAAAACGAGTCTATAACTACTATTCACTAGATTATTTGTGTTGTTTGGGGAATTCCTCACACACCGTGCTGCCTTATCAGAGTTGTATATCTCATGCTGAGTGTTGATGGTCAGGAAGCACATTTGTGATACTCCTGGGTGCTCTAACCCACATAGCTAATGCTAAAAGTCCTAATCAGTCATTTTATCCAGAACTTGAAATAAATCTGTTGACGACAGTTACCGCAAGCAACATTGAGGCAACCTGCAACATGCCTGATTACTTCAGCATACAGTTAGCAGCAACATGAATGAGTATGCACATTTCAGTGGTTCCTAAACTGTTTTGTTTGATATTACTTATTCCTGTCACCTCCCTTCATGTTTAGAAGCCATTTGAAATTATCTTTAGGTTTAAATATTTTTGCACTGTCACATCATGTTTATCAGTATGAGATAATCTATAAATGCTATTTAGAACAAACCTCTGCCAAGGCATTTCCAGTGGGGGAGATACTATAAAATGTGGCTTACTGCTCTATATCCCTAACCTTGCAGTGCAGTTGGATCCACCTGATTCAATGTCTGTAACCAGGTGGATCCATCTTACAAAGCTCCAATCTACTGTCCCTTTTATTTGGTAAGGGTGTAAGCTTACAGTCCTACTCATCATTATTGGCACCCATGAAGTTCAAGTACACAATGTGACAGTACAGTTTCTTTACAAAGCTCTCTAACGCTGCTTTGCATCACTTTATCAGACTCAAACTTGGCAGAAGTAATGTTCACATATTAAGGTTTGTAAATTATACCTCATTAGCTACTATGATCATGCAGTCATATTTAGAATAGGCAGTTTTAATTGCAACAACTTGAAGCCTACAAGGAAAAGAACACCCTACCAACAATTAAGCATGGTGGAGGTTCCATAATGGTTTGGGGCTGCTTTGCTGCATCAGGTACTGGGGGCCTTGACCATATCACAGGAATCATGAAATCAGAGAATTATCAAGACATTTTAGAGCGAAATGTCCGACCTAGTGTAAGAACACTTGGTTTGAGTTGAAGATCGTGGGCCCTCCAGCAAGACAAAGACCCAAAGCACACATCCAAAAGCACGCAGGAATGGTTGAAAAGGAAAAAAAATGGCCTGTTTTAAAATGTCCAGAATTGAGTCCTTATCTCAATCCGATTGAAAATCTTTGGTATGGCTGAAATCTGCTATTGGGGAAAAAAACCCTGCAAATGTTCCAGAGCTTGAACAATCTGCATAGGAAGAGTGGGAGAAAATACCAGCTGAGAAGTGCAAGAAGCTTATAGATGGCTACAAGAAACATTTGGAGGCTGTCATCAGTGCAAAAGGGTGTGAAACGAATTATGAAGACGGGTGCCATTATTGCTGCACATGCTTTTTTTCAGTTCTCTCTTTGAAATTACAATATGTAACATGTAAAAATTTTTTTTTTGCTGAAGTATTTTGGACCTTCAATTAAAAGATCCTGATGACATAAATTTGGTACATTTCAATTTATTTCTAAATACATGTTGTTCAAGTATTGAATATAATGAAGGGGTGCCAATAAAACTGAGCAGGACTGTATATAGTATACTTACACATATTTCCACTGCTAAAGTACAATTTAAGTAAATGTTATGCCAAAAAAAAAAAAGCACGCTTTACAAATGGAAATAAAATCATTTTCTACAGTCAGCTGTGGTCATGATGGGAGTATGAAGCAACAGGGCTGTTTTCTACAGAGGGCATGTTTGTGGAATTTTGCCTCTTTGATAACACTGCTATGAAAAATGGAAATGATATGACCCAAAATATTACAAGTGCCCCAAGAGTTGAAGACATTGCCAAGTTTTTTGCTTCTTCTTATCTTATCATCGTCTTTCTAGATCACCTAGCAGGCTGCTGCTCGTACTTCCTATGGATGGCTGGCATTTGCCTGTACTGCCATTGCCAATGGCTGGCCCTGGACGCACGTGCTCCTGCGCAGGATGAGCAGATTTACATTGATTTGCTCTAGAGCACAGGATAACACATACTCCTCAAACACAGATTGGAAACATTATTTCAACCAATTTATATCAACAATTGGTTCATGTTTTATATCTTGGAAAGCCTGATTAGTCACCTTTCTAATAAGGTACAACTTGTATGAATTGTGCATTTGTGGAAAGAGCAGCACGGGTAAATGCATGAGTTGAGTCCTCACAAAAAGGCTTAAAATCCCCCCTTTCGTGGAAGAAAGCCTACAGTTTGTCACGATCTTCCAGGGATGCCCACTTTACAGTGCGTCTTTGCTTTCAACAGTCTCATTAAACTTGGTCCTAAGTTTAGAAATGGAGCTAAGGCTAACATCAAATAATGCTGATGCTCTACATACCAGAACACCAGTTGCAGGGGATTTTGGCACTTCTTTGGGGGGCATAAGCCAACGTTTAGCTGTGTTTCTCACTGCAGGAAAGCATAATACTTACATGTTGTACCTCACTGTCAAGGTGGCCAATCAGGCTTTTTATTAATATAAAACACAATACCAATGGGTATAATCAAGGGGGAAAATAATCCATCCATACAACATTTCCAAACTTTTTTAAAGAGTATATATAAATCACTAAAGCCTCACTACCATTATGTTTTGAAAAATAAATCATTTTGTGACAACCTATAATCATGCAAGTCTTTGAGCAGAACATCAACAATGTGGATCATTTCAGCTAAAAATAATGATGTCAACAGGGTGTAAAATGAGAGGCAGAGGTGGCCTTTTTATGTGATTACTGGAGTTTGTATAGGAAGTGGAATAATGGCTTTCAGCTCACATTTGGACAAGTGTTTATCTCTCTGTAATAACAGTCTGCAAAGTCAACAACGCCATGAGTTCTAATGATGCATAAAACCAGGCTCTTTAAGTCCCACCTGCTTCCAGGATAAATACTCATGCACATTAGAGTGAAAAGTGCAAGATAACAGCAAATGCATCTGAGTTCAAAGACAGGAGATAAAAAATATCAGACAAAACAACACATTAAATGCATTCTCTGTCGTAGTTTCGGGAGTTCACAGAGTGCACACTGGCTCCAAGCAGAGCTGGTTCTTAACTAGAGATTTATTGCACTGCTGTCTTTCCTGTCCAAAACTATTAGTTTCAGCTGTGGGCTCACTATCAATGAGTTTGAAGTCACAGCACAGTAGCATCTACAAATACTTTTAAAGTGTTCAGTCTCCCATTCAAGCAGTGCCAGAGAGCTTGAATGCCTGGAGAAGTGCCCGGTGGTAGAGGGCATTGAAACTGGCACTGGTCAGGAGTGATGAAACGCAGGAACATGTGCGACGCTGTAAATGACACGGGCAGGGTTCCTAAGTGTGGCGTCAAAATGGTTGACACGGAGTTAGGGACCAAGTTTATTTTTAATTTTCTGGGTTGATGCCACAAAAATTCAGAGAGGCTACTGTAACAGCTCACCTTGTTTTGCCTGTGGTCTATTTTGGTCAGCAGAGCAATTGGAGTAATGTGTGGGGATGTGTGCAGTTATATCAGGTCCAAATGACTGTGAACCATGATACCATAATGACTGCATAAGTATTGCCCATACTGACACAGGAGCCATTTTTACATCACTCTCCATCAGTTTAGAGGTAGTAACTGCTGAAAGCACAGTTAGTGAGAGTGCAAAACCTTATATACTAAATCTTACAACTCGTCTTTATAAGGAATGCTCAAAATTGGATTTTTGCTGATTTCCAATAAGCCGATATTTCTGAACTCATAATCCCTAATACCAATATCTCTTTTCTTTTCAAGATCACAACGTCTTCACTTAAGGAAATGTACTTGTTGCTTGCAGTGTGACAGTCTATTTGAGTATGGAACAGATGTAAAACAAGAAAAGGAAAATTTTACTATAAAAAAAAAACAAGAGTCTTGATATTTAAATGAGCCAACGCAGTGATGATAAGGTGAAGCACTATGGTAGATTTCTGTATTTTGCAGATATTCATTTTCTATATGTGCTATGTTTTGGTAAGATTTTGTTCTCATAAATAACAAAATATATATTTATATATAAAAAACAAAAAAACATCCCTGGTTTGGCTAAGGACCATTCAAGGTGATAGATGGGATGGGCTTCATCCCCCCTGACATTCTGCCATTCTCTGACAGGATAAAGTGGTACAGAAACACAGGAAAGATGGATGTAAAAAAGCACTACTCGAATTGTAATGAAAACACAAAAGAATAAATTATAAATCCAATGCAACTGAAGCAGCACTTGTGTTAAGAAAGAAACTTTAAAAAAATAAAATCATGGCAAAAATGTCCTTATTTTTTTTCTTTAACACAAAACATAGTTACCGACACAGAGCCTTCACATACAATTTGTCTAAGGCATGCCAGCTTTTTTTGGATGAACTCACTGACTATAGGACTCAAACTTTTTCCCATTTTAAAGCTCTATTGGGGATATTAAAACAGAAGTCACTCTAAATCTTAGCTGGGTGGCAGGAGTGCAGTCTGTGAGGACTTGAATTGGGGATCAGAAGCAGGTCAGGTCAAGTCCTGACTGAACCTTGTTTGGTAGTTGGTTTGGTTTGATAGCTGGAGAGGTGTCAGCTGACTTCTTGGGCAATGCCTGCAAGTCCTTGGTCAAGGCACTGGAAAACTGAGGAGCTTCTTCAGTAGCAGCAAGCCATCACTCTGACATCTATCCATTAGCCCATTATTGTAGGATAAAGTTGTGCATGTGTATTTAGCCTGTGTTAGTTTAGCATGCCTTGACAACAGAGTAAAGAATGAGGTGTGTCCATCAGGGATTATGTCCTCTTCCTTTTCTTTTGTCTTCTTCTTCCTCTGTTCTGAGCCATGAAAATTAACTACTTTGTATAAGGCACACTTGTTTAACTGTTGTTTAACACCAAATGGTCAATCACATGACAGTAATTCAGTGCATTTAGGTATGTTGTTACGCTCAAGACGATCTGTTGAAATTAAAACCGAGCATCAAAATGGGAGAAAACATTGATTTAAATGACTTAGAACAGGGCATTTTTGTTGGTGCCAATTGTTATTGGTTTGATATCTGGTATGTGTAAAGATCTCTAATTTCTGAGAGCGAATAATGTTTTGAATAGAAAACTAAGTTTTCTGTGAAAATATGAAATGTAAATTAAGCTTGTTTTTAAGAGATTTGGCAGTTTTGTATAACTGCACTAAAGGATTTACTGGATGGGAATTAAGGAATATTACGTCAGGCACATGTCATGCATTCTATGACCGATATAAAGTTGTGTTAAATTTCATTTGCCATGCAGTTTGAGTGGACATGATGGCCAGTCATGGTCAAGTCAACTGCTTCCAACAATTCAACAGATTTTTTGATGTTTTGGTCACAACAGCATCCACTCATACAGACAGAGCAGAGCCAAGAGCTCTAACACTGACTCCAGCTTTTTATTTTCTGTATGCAACTGGATAGACTTCTGGGAAACATTTTAAGCAGGCATGGCAACAGCAAATTGCAATGTAGATGTGCTCAGAGAGTACAATCCTCTGCCAAGGTTTTTATTAGCTGAGTTATTTGCAAAAGTGACGGAACTGCTACAGCTCACAATGTTAACAGATCATTTAAAAAAAAGTCCTGCATCTGGATTAGGATCAAAAGAGAAAGCTTCACTTCTTCCTTGTGCCATGAATTTTCCGGAAAGTTTAATCAAAATCCACTGAAAAGGTCTTGTGTTATTTTGCACACAAACAGACAAACAAACAAACAAATGCTTGGAAAACCCAACCTTCTTGGTGGAGATAAAAATATTAAAAAGACGAAATAAATTCAAAGTTCCTGACACTAGTTTTCTAATCAGCCACTATATATTGGTGATTTGGAGTGTGTATGTGTGTCTTTCTTTGCTTATGAGACAGTAGACAGGTTATTGACCTCCAACAGTGCTTCAGAAACGTGAATCAAAGTCATGTGCATCTGTAGATGAGGGGCAAGGTTCTGTTGGCTGAATATTTAAGCTAATGTATGCTGTTGTTTAATACTAACATTAGCTTTGTGTTTCTAACTTGAAATATGGTCTGACATTCTCTGCATTATCATTAATTGTTGACATGTACATTGCCAGTCTCTCCACTTGAGAAGTTTTCTGATTTGCTATGAAGCTCTGCAAAAAGAAAATCATCCACAATTTGGTATCAGGGGAAGGAAATCATGATCTGATAATAACAAGGATTTCAAAATAACTACTAATTATAAAACATACTCCACTTATTGCACCAGTACCAGTCTCTTTACAGGGTTTTTGCTTTTCCTTCCCAAAGCTGCAGGGTCTTCAGACTTTTAAACAGAAAACAGTTGCTTGGAATTACCCTGATAAACAGTTGTTTCGATTTGTAAGTAAAGTAAAGAGCTGTAACACACTAACAATGAGCTTAATGATGCAAAAACACAGAGTAGAACCAAGGGAAACAAGATTCTTGGTTACTTTAAATAGCACACTTAAGTTACAATTAGTCATATAATCCATTTTTGGAATAAAAACTATTGACACTAGAGGTTTCAACTTTCTTTCACACAAAAGAGATCCTACGGGCAATTTGAGTCATTCAATTTTTTCAAGCCATTTAGGGTGCATTGAATAAATACAGCTCAAATTTGCCAGAGCATAACTATTCAAAATTTGGAACTGTAGTTTCAGTTCCTTAAATTAGCCTAAAACAGCTAAGCTTTACAAAAAACGACTTGCTCCCAACAAAAATGTCCCATTGAAGACCACAGAAAATTATATTTTTGATTCCCACATTTATCATAACATAAACTAATGCATTTCTTTATTTTCAGATTTCATATTTGGACTGCAAGGTTTCCAATTTTTAATTGTTATATTTGCCCACCCGATGGTACTTTTTCCCCCCATTCAAAATTAATGAAAAAAGAAAAAAAACGTTTTTATTGTCTCTGATTTTTTAATAGCAAACAGTGGGGTCATGTAATGGATCATACTTTGAAAGGTTAAATATAATAAGTATTGGAGCTGAAGTAGTTTGTAAAGACTGACTCAATAAAACTGGAAAAAAAATAGTTGATATATATATTATTTTCACAGCTGTTTATGGTGAGGTGCCATTTTTTGTCATTAGGGCCAAATGAGTTAGTTAATAGAGTGCTATAAAGGAACATACTCAGATTTGCATCTTTCCCAAGTCAGACAGCTCTGTACAAAATACTGATAGATACAGTTAAAGGACAAAGTTTTATTTGAGCAGACTTTGTCATTGAGTTATTCTGGTCATTGTAGTCTATTGATGACAACGCTTTGATCTATCTTTACTCCTCTTCAGTCTTGATTGCAGTGACGTCCCCAGAGCTTCAAACTGGGATTCCCATAGCAAGTGGCCGGCATTCCAGTCTGACATGCAACATTCCCAGTTGTCTTGATGGAAAAATTGAAGAGAGCAGGCAGACATAAGTAAGCACGCGCCAACTCAGCACAATGCCCATACACTTTAACAGCATCTGAACCATCAACACAATGTAACGGCTTGCCTGGCATCTAGTCTGCAGTACTTCTTAATACGTGAGGATGGCCATCGGCCCTAGGCGAGGACTGAGTCTAAATTTAAAGCAAGGCCTTAAATCTATAGTTTGAGCAGGACCAGCTGTCACATAAATAGTATTTTTAGGCCCTGAGAAACACATGCTTCAATCCAAAGTCCAGAAGAGTGCATATATTTCTGTGACTATAAGTTTACATGTTTGAAAATACATATAGTAAGATAGGTTCCTTATTAGTGTTTTATTCAGTTAGGTTATATACATTTGGCTAATTTTGACACAAACTGGGCACTTCAAATCAGCAAATTATGTGAAAATTGGTGGTTAGACCTTTTTACTTGTGCTGACAAACCATTAAATCATTGAAAACGCAACTAGCTTGTTCAGAATTCCATGATGTCAACTACACATGAGCAACAACTAATTTATTAATACAAAAATGGTATTTAGGGTCCATTTATGTCATGGCCTAGGTACAGATACTATTTGCAATAGTGCAAAGAAAATAATTTTGTCAGAAAAAGGTTGGCCAACTTGCTGAAAATTCTGTGAACTGACTAACTTTGCACAGCAGCTGGATCAAAAGCAGGAAGTGATTGCATGAGCAGAGATTAGCATAGATGCTAACAGATTCATATAGCTGTTTTGTCAGACCTGGACCTCAAATATTTAATAAATGAAGAAGAAACAACAGCCTTTAAAGTATTTCTTCATATGAATTACATTTTTGCTCCACTCCAGGCATGGTTTGGTGATAGTTTGTTAAAGTAATGACTTAGGTTTTATATTTTACAACTTTTTAGTTGCTGAGTTGCTCTTGAAAGGTAAGGGCTTTTTGAAGGGCTTGAATTCAGAGGAGAGTCCAAGGGTCCTTCCTAAGAATTTCTGGGTGTACAATGAATTTGACTGTTTCTGATTTTTTTCTCACAGTTGATGCTCACCTTCTGCCCACTTGGTGTGCAAGGCTCTGTTATTACCTTTACCTGATTGTAAAACCACCTTTGCACAGAAAAGGTGAAGAAGCGGGTCAGAGAAGAAAAGCCTGACTTTTATCCAAACTAAACTGCCAGAGACAGGAGATGAGGATTTCAGCAGCGTAAGTGTAACAGCATATGCTATAGGAAAAATAATTAGTTTGATTCAGTGAGTCTGACATATATTCACACCACAAGCCAAATGTGACTAAAGAAGGAGAGGGGGAATGTTCTTTGGCAACTCGATCTGTCAGAGGACACTGATAAAATGCAATACACTTGGGAAGCTCGTCCTCCGTGACTAGAAAAACAAAGTAACAGCCAAGATATAGGAATTTCACAGCTGAAGCTGTGGATGAAATTTTTGAAGCTTCTAGTTTGGTTCTGCAAGTTTTGAGAGGGTCCCAACCAAAAGGCTTTTGAAGGATTTTGATGGACAGAGTGACAGGGGTAATCTTTTTCACAACAGCCATGTTCTAGATATTAGCCCTGATTTATATTTCAATCAGGAGAGACCAAATTTTGAATGAACAGGTATTTAGAAGTTGATATGACTGAAAATGTGCAAAGTCTCTGTGGTTATCCCTTTTTCCGCTTAGACTCCATTGCGTTTACACTTACACCATCTTTCTATAAAAACTAAATAAAGACATTAAGGAGTGCTCACGTGCAAAAGTCAAGCATTTACAGCTTGTCTTCCTGTAATGCTGGTCTCTATAAATACCTTCTCGTAACAAAAACTTCATGTTGGCATGCCATACTGGAGCAAAATGTCAGCTTAGGTTGTGGGTTTCATCTTGTAGTATTCTCCTGATGTCACATTAACATGAGCCACTTACTGGAGCTTCAGCAGTTAAGGTTTCAGTAATGAACACACTCAGATTCATACTTCTCTACCTGCAAGGAGAGCCTTTCTGCAGACATGTTGGCTCTGCTTCACTGGCAAAACAGGCTAAGCAGCTCCTTAATGAGTGACCCACATACTTTGACATATTTATGATATTGCTTCTAGAGGTGCTTCATTAATTATTCATTTTGTGTCACTTATGAACTTAAATGAACCCTGTGAGTGTTTTCACTGAGAAAATGGCAAATCCTTGTAAGTTCAGAGACACTGCACGGACATAAGACATGAACACTGATAAGTAACGAAAACTTTTAGACAGGAAAAAGTTGTGGTAAATATAAAATCATGATTTTTAGATGTTTGTAAAGGAGTACCTCAGGGTTCCATCTTAGGGTCTGTACTATTTCCTCCGTGCATAAATGTTATTGCAGGGCAAAGAAAACATTGACAATGTATTTCTATGCAGATGATACTGTTTAATACTCCAAAATATACTCACACGTCACACATCTAGCCAAAAATAAAATTAGACCTCAGCAATGTTTCCTTTACAGGAACAAATCTTGCCTTACAGTCAGAAACAGAAAGCAGACTGTCAAGGTGGCAATAATGCCAGTTTGAGACTATGGAGATACACATACACTCATACAGCTGTTTCTGTCTTGAAGCCACTGAATGCCAATTATCACAGTGTTCTTCATTTTATCACAGGTGACAAATTTAGAACTCACTATGATAAATATCACACTATTGGCTGGTGCTCAAAGCAGCACATTAATTCTAATATTTTACAAAGCACTGAGAGGTGAATTACCCTCCTATCAATAAATATTTTAAGACCCACAACAAGGTCTCAAAACTATGTTTCTTTAAAAATACTGAGGTTTAGAACTGAATGGGAAAGTCAGCTTTCAGTGTTGCTGCAGCTGTCATGAGGAATACTTTTCAAATGAGTGCTAAGCTCCCCTCCCTTGTTTCATACAGCACTTTTAAAGGGCTATTCTTATTTGTCATGCAAAACCTATAACAAACATTTTTACTAAAACACTCATGTCATAGGTGTTTCTTTATTAAAATAGGTGTGTCTGTCATAAGTATTGCCACTAGAATTGTCACATTTTTTTGCAAACTTGTATTTTATTAAAGGAAGCTGCTAAACTAGTTTGTGAACATGGATATCATTTGTTATGATAGTTCATCCATCCTTTATCTATACCACTTCTCCCTTTTGGGGTCATGAAAGGCTGGAGCCTATCCCAGCTGACATTGCACGAGAGGCGGGATACACCCTAGCCTGTTCGCCAGCCAGTCACAGTGTCATATAGACAGGTAACCATTCACACACTTTCCCACACCAAAGAGCAATTTAGTCACCAACTAACCTAACAAACATGTTTTTGGTCAGAGGAAGCAGGAGTGTTTGAAGAGAACCTGCACAGGATGAACATGCTAACTCCACACAGAAAGATCCTGACTGTTTTAGATCCAGCAACCTCACTGCTGTGAGGGACACACACCAGTGCTGCACCACTGTGCCGCCCTGTTTTGACAATGTTAGAGGAAATCTCACTGATATGGGTGAGATTTCACTCTCGTGGAAAATCCTGAAGTTTCCTAGACCGGTAGCATGCGTGGATATCATCTTTATGGCCTAGAGATCAAGGAAGGGATCGAGTACAGGCCCTTCTATAAATAGAAACAACATATGGATGAAGCTCTTACAGAATCAGCGTAGGTCATAAGGTCAACCATTTGAAAGTCTTGTATAAATACCAATAGATCAGTATCCATGGATTTTAATCTCTGTCCTGGCTGGTAGGGGCTTAAAAATGTTCTCTTTCCTCCATACTAGCTGACTAACTGTGGTACTACTGTCGTTTATGCCCATGTCTGCTGTGATGATAAAACATAGAGCACTTTAACAATACTAAATGTTTTATGTTCAATGTTTACTTTTTAAATTTGTTCTTATCTTGTCTTTGGTGTTTTGTAATTGTGTGATGTTGATCTCATGGACTGCAAAACAAATCTACCTACGGGTACAAATAAAGTAACCTGAACCTGAACCTGTACTACAGCAAAAATTATATGTTTATTTTATATTTCAACTTCTTTTACTTGCAGCTTCATTGGCAACTGCATTAGCACTACAGCTCTATTAGTTAAATGCGTCTCTTACTGTTAGTCATCTCACGTTCATGTAACATCATATCATCGGTGAGCATGCCAATCGACTGTATGTTATGATATTTATATACAGGCTGTGGCAGCTCTTCACTGCTATCGTATTGGTGGTTGGTGGATATGAGTACTCATGTTCAGTCATCATCAACTACACCAGGTTTTTTATTTTAATATTTATGCCTTGACTTAAATTTTCATCTTTTATTTCAGGACAAGTCCATTTTATTCCTCTAGCAAATACAGATTTTTCAGATTCAATGTGCTTCAAAGTGGGAAAATTAATAGTCCATAAATGATAATTATCATACAAGGCATCATGCAGGAAAAGAAACAAAAAAACACAACAAAGTCCAAGAAAGCTAATCAATATGCTCAAAATGGAATGTTAAAAGTTTAACGGTGAGTTAGATTTTGTTGCATTATTAGGCATTGTCTGTAGATTCATAAACATTAGTGTTTGTCTATTAGATGGAGATTTCATCACTGTGATGCAGACTCTATTCAATTGTAAATGCACAGATTAAAATAGGCCGGAGCTCTAACAGAATATCTCAAGCAGATTGAGGTTTTATCCAAAATATTTGTGTCCACAATTGCATGAAAACACAATCCCCATCCACACATAAATGAATTTTCAGATGCAGTGTATTATTTTGTAACTTTGTACATGATGTGCATCTTCTTTGCAATTTCTATGAAAAATCTTTTTCGTTTCATACCTATTCTTACCACATGTCCACCTGATGTTTGGGTATAAGTTGTGGTTCTGTTAACTGGTGTGAGACACAAACAGAGGAAAATGCTATTGAAAAGATAATGAAATGTGTTGTTGTAAGACACTGACTTAAGTCATGAAAAACAGCTGTAAGCTGTTAAAGGCTTCTATCCAACAGACTGATGTGCAAACTTCATATTAGGCCTTGAGTCAGCACCAGTGAATCTGGGAGACCAGTCATCCTCTCTGCACTATCAGTAAATAAACACTGATTATTCCTCTGAGTCAGTGACATTGTTGAAGAGAGTCTTTGTGTCTCATGTTGCTGTCATTACAACACACAATATTCCAGTTCACTGTAGGAGTCATGATTATGTCACTTCCTGTCAGGAGCTCTGATGCATGGGAAAACATGGGATGGGTGAGCGGGTGGGAAGACTGTTGAGCTCATAATGTTTTCCTTCTGTGGATTTTCGGATTTTCTCAGACAAACCAAAGAAAGTTTTTTTTTTCCAACAGGGGAAGAAACAATTGGGCAATTTTTGATTAATGTCCTCAGAGAATGCTTTTTGACACATAAAGTAGAAAAATGACTTGTGGCTGCATTAGAATTGTAAGAATTGATGCCCAGATCTAATTTGTTGCTTAGATATGTTTTTTTTCCACATTACAAAGTAAAAATAATTATCTTAACCCTTTCAGAAGAACAGGTACTTGACAATAGTCAGTGGAGTGGATGAAAGGGCTAATGGCAGCACTGCGCCTTTAAGACCAAAAAGCTCAGACTAACAGTAAGGTACACTTCTGTTGGCAAGTACAGTTATTTCATGCAACAGTGTGAGTTTTACATAAAAAACAACAAAACTTTGTTGAGTTGAATGGAAATATCAGAGGACTTCATTTTTCCTCCAGGAAGTCTTTGTCTTTGGCACTATTTAAAAAATGGTCAAATGATTCTGTGTCCTGCTGCCTGGGCACTATGATTTTTCCAATAGGGTGTTTTGTTTTATTTACTCAGGGAGACAAAACAACAGCAGAGGAAACTAATGCTAAATCAAGTGTGAATGATTTTTGTGATGCTGATGTTCCTCTTTCTGTGAATGGACAGGGTCACCTTATAAACTGGAGAATACAAAATAAGAAGTTCTTGAAAATGAGATTCAATGGGCCAAAAGAGAGGGGTGACTCGCTTCTGTGGGATTAATGTCAACAGGCTTTTAGCCACTTCACTGATTATGTCAGGTACTTGATATAACCCAACTCCAAAACTACTGAACTATCCCCTTAAGGGGTAGAAAACTCTTAGAAGATCTGTTGAAAAGTCAAACGCAGCCAACTGCAACTTTATTTTCTCTTTTTGTTTGTTTTCTATATTTTTTAAAAGTAGCATCCTATCAGGAGCACTCAATAGTCAATAGAAGACAAAAATATAATCTTACAGTCTTTAAAAGAATAAGTGGATCTGTAAGCAAAGGGGAGGTGTAAGAAAACTGACATCCAATTTCTTTTTAGAGACGGAAAACATTTTTAGTCGGGAATGGGAATAACTTCCCAATATCTATACTGCTTAACCCTTTTGGTGGTTATGCAGGGCTGGAGCCTATAGCAGCTGACCTTGGGTGAGAGGCGGGATACACTCTGAACTGGTTGCCAGATGATTGTAGGGCCACATACACACCTTTCAGACTGGCCAAAAACCTGTTTAAGCCTGTTATCAATAGGCTCCTGTTGGCAATTTGAAAGGGTCTAATCGGCATTTGGACCCAGGTCGACTGACCCTGCAAGCGACACGGGTTTTTATCAGCTCACCTCCAATTGGCTTCAGTGGGAACATCCCACCTGGGGCAACCCGCTTACTTACATCATGATGCTGGCATAACATGGAGACGGCATAAAATTGCGCCTGCCCCCTCCGTCTGTAACCTAGGATTCTTTGCCATCAGCAACAATTTCCTTCCGCCTTTGTATCCTCTGGCTTGAATGTCGTTTAGTCTGTGCTGAGTTTTTACATTTTTTTAAAGTACAAAGTGCAGAAAACAGCTGGCCAACGTGTCCACGGTGTCTATGCTATTGTTTACATGGATGTGTTTCAGTGCGCTAATGATGTCATCAAGCATGATGACATCAGCTTGATGCACCAGAGGAAAAAAACAGCCACACAGCTCGTCTGCAGCTGATTAGACCCTGACCCGCTAATGTTAGTGTGAAAGCGGTAATAGAGAGAAAATCATTCATACTCTCACCTTCATCTAAGGGCAATTTGGAGTCACCATTTACTGTAATGAGGAATGTTTTTTGTCTGTGAGAGGACGCTGAAGTGTCTGAAGAGAGCCAACGCATGCACAGGGCAAACATGCAGAAAGGACCAAACCAGCAATGTTTTTGTTGTGAGGCACTTGCAATACCTGCTGCACCACCGTGCCACATATAAAGTTCAGAGAGACTCAATTCTGATTGCTGAGGTTGTCCTGGAAAAAAAGTTTCCAGTGTTCTAAAGGGTTGAGATGCTGCATCAGTTATCACAAAAAAGGTAGACCAAAAATACTACTGAAGCAAAAGGCTTCAAATCAAATTTCTAAGATGTATATTTGCTCAAGTTCAAGAAAACTGCCAGAGCAAGTTATGAACATAGACTGATTTAACGGTGCATGTGCATATGATCTGCGTCCATAAAAACAAACTCAGGTAACTTTAGTTTGCAGTGTTGTTGCAGTCTATGATACTCTAAAATATTCTCAGCATTCAGGTTATCCCAGCTGCATGCTTACTTCATGAATGACCTCACTTGTCATAAAGTTACCACATGTCAACAACCAATTAACAACCTCTCTATGGTGCCATCCTGCTAAGTGCTTATCATATCATCTTAAAAAGGTCTTGGGTTGTCATGGCATTTCAGACTTTATTTTTAAACTGCGGGAACATGAGTTTTAAGTACCACCATTCTGCGAAACATCCAAATGTGTCTAAACCGCATTTTTGGAATTCATGAGCAGAGGCCCTTATACGACTGGAGCTGAGCATGTGTCAGTGTCAGCTGTTGTTGAGGCCCAGCAGACGTATGGGGAAGACTCAGACCGACTGAGCTCCACCCCCTGGGATACATTGTCTGTGCTCATACACATTCACAGACCTTATTTTAAAATGTCTCAGCCTTTAATCACGTACATCATACAGGCACAGCTGCTCATGCACAATAAGATAGGAATGAGACTGGAGACATGATAGTATGCAAGGGACCATAAAGGTGTCAAAGAATAATAAAGGTGGTGCTTTTCAGGCATTTCATGGCACGGGCCTTTTTCAATACACGGTGTCAGGTGATTTACAACTTTGAATTCAAATCACATTATTGGCTATAATCTTCTTATTCTTGTGGAAAGCTTTTTCCTTTTATTTGCCAGCAGTTCTTTGAAAAGACACTGCACATGCAACAACGGCACAGCTCTGACTTCTATCCCGTGGCAGGTAAGAAATACAACAACAGCGTCAAGAATAATTTCTAAATCCCCCAGAGGAAAATAAGGTTGTGGCAATGGTGCTTATTCGAGACATAGTTTAAAGGAATATAGAGAAGAAAAATAAAACAAAACCAGAACTACTGCTTACATGTCTCTACAAGAAATACAGAAGACTGACAGTTAAGATTCAGTACAGAGTCAGAAAAAAGGCCTGGGGTGGGTTCACTGGTTGTGTGGTGGGTAAAAATCTTAGCAAGGGATGAACGTGAGGCCCCGTGACCTTGAAATTTATGTCAGTTCATCTTCAAAGTTCAAAGTGAACTTGTTAAGTTAAAAAAAACCTCTCAAACCATTGTTGAGATCTCAAGTGCTCATCCAAGGGATGAACATGAGGCCCACTGACCTTAAACTCCCATCCATTCATTCATGATCTATACAGCTTTTTCTTCTGAGGGCCGTGGAGGTGATGGGGCCTATTCCAGGTGACAGAGGGTCAGAGATGGACCAGTCGGAGGGTTAGCATAAAGACAGAAATTTGCACACAGTCAAACCTGCTAGCATATTGAAAACATCAATCAACACAATGAGTATAGTTTTTGGGTCTGTGGGAGAAAACCAGAGTACCTGGAGAAAACCTGTGCAGAGCGCATACATTAAAGGCCTCAACTGACTCAGGGAGTTGAACCAGCAGCCTTCTAGCTTAGAGTCATGGGTACTAACCTGCTGCACATCTGTACACCCCTGACCTTGAACTTAAGCCTCCACACTCAAACAGTTCGTTTTATTTAGGAGTAGAATTTGTAAAAAGCTGAAAGAAATCAATGAAAGCTTTCTTGAGGTGTAGTGCTTACATACTAGGGGTGCACAGAGAGCCATTTGCTCTTGACCCCATGGCCGCTAAAAAACAAAAAGTCCATTCTTGGGTAACTCCCAAGACTCATTTATTGAGGAGGGCAGTATTGCCTGGTCAATAAACAACAAATAAATGGAAAATCCGGCTCTCTGCAAAGATATAGGGCAAGAGCTAATTTGCAAATATATGGAAGATGGTCCAGATAATTTGCTACTAAACTTCATAGTAAATGCAGCTTAAAATGACTGTCTGAGGTAATCTATTGTAAAAGAAAATGTGTGCCTTAAAGAGCACACATTTTGCCCTAATACCAGTCTATGTATAGAAATTTGATGAATGCAAGATATGTTCACCATTGTTAATGTACAAAAAAGCTTCTTGGTTTCACAAACTGACAGTATTGTATTATATTCTCTCTTTGTCTAAGACAATCCTCTGCAGCTACTGTCACTTTAAGCCCCCTTCCCCATGTGGGCCCAGTCCATGCTGTTCAGTACTGCTCAGTGTCATATGTTCAGGGGCTACATTCTGTCTACAGTCTATGCTCTGTACTGGGCTTGTCATTCCAAGCCAAAAGACTTAAACAATGGTATGACATCACACTGGTAGGTCTGTCAGGTGGATCCAGGGAATGAGCTGTTTTTGGCAGCTACATGTGCTGTTCATAGGTGAAGAGGGAGAATTCCTGATGTATCTAACACTTGAAAAAAACCCGATATGAAGTTTAAATACTACTTTTGCTCCTGCAGCAGTTTTATTGTTCAATTAATGTTAGACTTGAATATTTGAGCATTGTTTCATCTCAGTCTTTGTGAAATAAATATGTAAATCATACCATTTGCCTTATTCAAGCCATTTGGAATTTCCCCATCAGTACATGTTCTGATCATATGATATTCCTGCAATTAACAGGTTACTTTAGTTTAGATTCACTGTATCATGATACTAATATTGTGGATGTTGTAGCATGCCATATTATAATGGGAGCTGCCCGGTGATTCCCAGCCAGGCTTGTCCACAGTGATGCCTGGGCCCCTGACTAACCTCCTGATGGATCCCAAATGCAATTTAATGTCATGAACACTCCAATGTCACATCTGTCTTTGTCATTTTTTAAACTTGACTTAACGTATACGTTTATGGTAGGTCTCAACATGGTTATACACAGTAACATCGCTCATCTGAAACAGAACTTGAGTACACCAACAATGTTAATGTTACAAAAATAAGGGCTCCCATTTTTATTAGAGGACGGGTTACATTTTGAAACATTCAACAGTATGAAGCTTTCATGGATAATGGTAAGTGATAAGTAAAATTATTAATGAGGGAGAAGTTACCTGTACTTGAATTTTGGATTGACCATTAAATTTCTCATCTCTGAGCCCCATCTCTGCGCCCAAGAAAAACTTGCCCTTTACGCCCCTTACAGGCAGCCAGGTTCCCAGGTCTAGTTACCATCAAGAAGTCAGATGCTTTGGCTTAGTAGTATCTCAATTTTAGAGGCAGTAGACTGTCTCCAAATTTACGTCAGAGTCACCTTAAAGTCATTTGCGCAGTATGCACAGCTTTAGTTAGATAGATAGTTGGATAGTTTAGTTAGAGTATACATTAGTGAAAAATGTGAAGAAATCTCTCAGAATATACTTGATACTCAATGAGCAGAAAGTTTAAAATTAATAATAAGAAAACATAAAAATGTGAGCCAAAGTGCAGAGTGTTACACTACACTACACAGGAAGTGTAGGACAAAGAACTTTTACAACAGTGTGTTGTTTAAAATGATTGCATATTGCACACAATGAAGACTGTTATCTAAATCAATCTCAGTATTGCAAACATTGGTTGATGGACAAATTGCTGACTAGTTTATATTCAGGTCACACAGATTGTTCTGGACTTGTCCTGCCAAGTCCGAGTGCAGTGAGTGGAAAATTCATTGTGCTTAATGTTGCATCAAAGAAGCTAACATTGCACCTCACAGTTAAACTTTATTACCTCCTTAACAACCACTGTCACTCCAGTGACATAGAGCTATAGTAATGTCATGAGGTAAGCCAGTGACACATTTAGTGCATCTCAAATCAATGCCTCTCTGGCAAATACCCAAGCTTCAACCCGCTCTGCTTCAGTTTACACAGAGACCACATTATTGATTTACAGTATACCGCTGATTCATTTACAAGCAGCGACTGATAACTCCCTCCGTCAGTATTCACAAATCTGTCGTTCCCGTGCGGCCATTTCCCTGATTGAGCTGCACGGCTCGGTTTTAGGGCATGTGCCGAGCCGGGAGCGGATAAGCCAGATAAGGCTGGAACAAGCACAAAAATGTTAATGAGTAATCTCCAGCCACTTGTTCCCTTTGTCTTGTTTTAGCGGTGATATCACTAAGTGCACAGAGACCAAATCAGCTGGAGAGGGTGGGAGGAAGGGTGGGTGGGAGAGAGGGTGAGGTTGCACAGAGCCCCTGAGCACTGACAGAGAGGATCTTTGACTGAAATGTAAGCCACACCTGCGTTAGATTCCCAAGCAGAGGGTGAGATATGTTTCATGTTTTCTTTTAGGTTTACTGAGGCAAAGAGATGTGCTGTTTGACTAATGGTTTGCGTCTAGCAGGAGCCATGTGTCTCAGCCAACAGGCGGATGACTTCATGCGCATGAAATGGAATTCATTTTGGCATCATTACGATCCATAAATATTAAGGATGAAAGATGTCATCCTTGTGGAGCCTGTGAAGGCCTTAAAAGCTCCTTAATGTTAGCTAGTGCTGTGTATATTTGTACGATGTGTGATGCATTTGGTTTGTACTGCACAGGAGCTAGCATGAGTTTTCTAGTGCTCCCAAGGTGCTGCAGTTGGCAGCCTTTTGAGAGGCTGAAAGTTGCATGTGTGCATTTCTACATGAGTGCATATCATTTAACATGAACTGCCACATAAGATGGATAACTTTTCCATTCTCAATATATCAGAGAGCCATTATCCCCTGTTGTGCTGTACCACTGTGGGCTGTTCCTCCTACATGCAAAGCACAGAGGCCTTCATACTAAAAGGCCACATTCATGCAGCCATATAAGATGTAATTCACTGAGCAATGTGTGATTCATGACTGTCATTGCTGTACAAGTTGACACAATGCCAGATCTGTATTGCCATTTACAGCTCTGAGAGTAGTCACTTGTCCTCTCATGGTAAAATAATTAATGCAACATGTTGAAATTGACGTCATTTAAATGAATTAAAAAGTGAGCTGAATTAAAAAAAAATGATTTAAGGATGCCTTTCTCAACTGGTCGGACCTCAGGAGCAAAAACTGCAGAAAATTTTGGGCAGAGACTGTAGAATATCATTAGTGAAAGGTAAACTGGCACACTAGACATGGACTGCTCCATATATTTCACTAATTCATTTGAGAAAGATGCCATAAAAAGTGTGTGGGGAGGGTTGAACAGCCCTCCCCACACACTACACAGGATCTTCTTTGCTATAAAACGTGAGCAGCTCCCTAAAACAAACTCATTTTCAGACATATCAGAAGTGAGTTAATGTGAGTGAAAACATCTTTACTAAAGAGAGTTTTGTAGAGTTGGTATTTGTTTTTCATTTAGTAAAGATCTAATAAAATTGGAACTGAAACTGTTAGCATCTATGCTAATCCCTGTACATGCAATCACTTTCTACTATCATCTCACTTGTGACTCATGACTCCACCTGCTCTAAAGGACTCTGATTGGACTGTGCCAGTATGGGTCGCTCACAATCAAGGTAGATTGGAGCTTGCTAAGATGGATCTGCCAGAATCTAGCAGGTCCATCTGCTGTTGATGGTGAACTGAAAGGGGCTTTGGAAGACAATCCATTGGATTCATCACACTGGAAGCATATTTTCATACTAAATTGAGGGCAACTCGGTATCAATTAAAAGTGGTAGTGTTGGTAGTCTTTCAACTAAAAGACTGGAGTAGGGGCAGCTAAACTTTTTTCACAAAGAAGCAATATAACAAAAATGTTGGGATGGCCGGCCAAAGGTGATATAAGGTTTTTAAGGTACTGAGGTTTGCAAAACCTCTCTAATGTAAAAAAAAACAGAGCACACATCACAAATAGCAAATCATCAAATAAATGTATGCAGTAAATTTGATCATAGAGGGCATTTTTTGACATCAACACAGTCTATTGGTGTTTAATGGGAGAATTACACTCCTACTGCAGAGAAGGGCTTATTTCCACATTCAAACACAAAACAAGAACAAACTGGACAAAGCTGGGGTAGGAAGGTGGTGCTTCACAGTTATTTGGTCAGTTTGTTTTGTAGATTGGATTTTGAGAGGCTGCTTTGTTACCATGATCCATTTGTCTTCATTCACCAGAGCATTCAGACTTTGTTATTACTTTGGTTATAAATGTGTTCACCGTTGATTTTGTGCCTGAGTTTTAGCCTAGTGATTAAGCTAGCAATGATAAATGAACCAAGCACAGTCTTAATGTTCTCAGTTTAACTTTGGAATTAGCCAAGAGGAAAATAAAAAACAGACCCTAAGACACATCTAGGCTTTAGGTCTCATTTTCAGTTGTGGCTAAGTTCAGATTTTGATCAGTATTAGCTTTGGCAGCAGATTAAAATTTAGTCTTACTCTTTTGTTGCTCAGTTAGGTTCGGACCAACGCTGCCATATTCATTACTCTTTTCGTGTAGATTTGTCTGGATAATCCATGCATATCTGTCTGTGTAGACTTCTTTGGTCAGTCAACCAATCAGATGCACTCTGAGAAATGAGCATATGCAGTGCACTCTTAGAGAACCACTGTTTTAGCTGTTTCATTCATAAGGTGCAAAGTATCTCTCAGCAGAGCTCTGTTTCAGCCGAGAGGGTAAGTTTCTATAAATCAATGCCTTTTATTGTCTTCATAAGTTAATGACAGCTATGCTGCTGCACCTGTAGCTCAGCTGTTTCCTGTATTTCAGCCTGAAAGCAGAACAGCAGATAATCTTCACTTTGCCACAGGCATGTTTTTGTATCTGTGGCTTTTTCCCACACACAGGTAGGCAGAACAAGAATGTTTGTATCAGAAGAAACCAAGGCAAACTTACCTGCTGTTGAGTTGTCCCCAGATTTGAATGGAGAGTAGCCACAGCAAGGGTAATCCTAGAGAAAAGGCGCTGGAGCAAGTATCCTCTGTATCCTCTGGCTTGTGTGGTCCACTTCTGGTGTCTACTGACTAGTGCCAAGAGCCATCCCAAACCCTGCTCCCTCTCTCTCTCTCTCCCCCTTTCCTTTCTGTTCCTCAGGTCAGAGAGAGAACGATAGAGAGCACCAACAGAGCACTGTAACTTCCCTCTCTCGCCCCTCCCTCCCTCTCTTGCTCCCACAGCCTATCCAGTTCTGCCCTGCATGGCAGTTTAAAACACACCTCTCATTTTCTTTCCCTCCTCTCCTCACTAGAAGTCAGTTGAACAGTGTGTGAATAAAAGGCAGAGGGGGCTAAGGGAGGTGGTGAGTCGGCTCACTCTCTGCTGTTGAAAGGAGCCGTTGCCCAGTGAGGAGAAAGGCCGAGGTGCGGTGTGATGGCCTTTGTCACAAGGCCAGATCTTTTCACATCCTCCATTGTCTGCTTCAGCTCTTTCTGACTTGATGCTAAAAGTATGCTTCTATATTTAGCCCATCCACTCATGCCAGCACAGGCATTATTAGCAGCTGAGGCTAGCTGAATGCTAGATATGTTTTGGCTGGCCAATTTCAGCACTAACTTCCCGCTGACCCTCAGTGACAGCTGAACCACACCATAACATTCTCTCATACTGGGAAAGTCCAGTGACGCGGCCACCCCAAGCCCTGCACTGGTCTAAGGAACCACCAATTGCTGAGGAGGGCTGAGTACAGAGAAACCCTCCAAGACTCTGGCAGCTGGACTGGCTTTTTGGCGCAGTGTGCTGAAAGAAAGGCTAGCAAGCTGAAACTGAGGCGCAGTAATTGGGCTCCACATCAATGGGAGCAGCTTGAGATGCTGCCAGGGTGTTTTTGGGCCAAACATGTGCACAGAAGCAGGGGAAAGTAAACACCTAAATCTAAGCTGAGTTCTCACAAACAGTATAGTGTAAACACATGTAAGGTCAACATGAATTATGCATGTTTTGTCCTTTTTTCTCCCGTAGCACCAGATAAACTGACTATACACTGATTTAAATGGAAAGTGTTTTAACAGCATGAAGATCAGTGACACACTGACTCTAAGCCCATGGTCTCCAAATTCTTGTCAGCTTATTTCTGAGTCAGGGTGAAGATCTATGTCCCAGTGATATCAAAAGATGAGCATGAGACATAGGATCTTGACCTATGACCTTCAAAATCAAATAAGTTGTTCACTAAGTCGGAGTTAAACTGGTGCAAAGTTTTACAGAAAGCCCTCAAAGGTTTTTTTTTTTTGAGATATCCTATTCACAAGCACAGTCACAAACACGAAACTTCCTAAGTTTTAACTTTGACAAACCCTTACATTCTTAGTGAAGCAACTTTTTGGACATTTCTGCTAAATAAAAAATATCATATTAAGTGTTTGTGAGGTATTGTTTTTACAAGCAAGCTGGGGAGCTAATGAAGCGAAGCCTGCGAGCTAGTTCAGGCAGACAACTCGAGCAGCGCTGCTATTCACATGTCACATTCACATATCATACGTCACACTCCTTACATCAATCCTCCAATCACACTCTCCACCTCTCAATTTGGCGGTGTATTTAAACTGGGAGTTTACCCATCTCTCCCTCTGCTCGGCAAACGGCTATGCTGCCAGACACTGATTTGCTGCGTGTTCTTTCAGCTGCTCTCTCATGCGATCATCATCATACCTTTTGCTCCGGTGATCCTGATGTCTCTCGTCGTCTCCGATCAGTGAGTGAGTCTCAGCGGTCATGGGAAGGCGCTGGGCTTAATCCTGAAACCCCAGATTCAGTCCCTGAAGTTCGCTTTGCGAGTGAATCGGACCCGTTCGTCCTCGCCGGATCTCCCGCACATCCGCAAACAACCCTCCGGATGATCCGTGCGCCGCCTCTTGGAAGAGCTCTACGCCCGTAACATCACCGCGCCAGCCGGCTTCAGCCATGAAGACGTTTCCGATTGTTTGATGATCCAGCAGAACTCCAGATTCCTTCCGGGGGGAAGGTATGCGCCAGGTAAGGCGCACTGCCATCGTCCCTCCTGAGCTGGAGCCCGGCGCTGCCTCCCAAGCAAAGCAGCCAGATTCCAGCTTCTCCACAGACTCCTCCGCCCGGTCTGCACGAAGTTAAATCAGCGCTGAACACCATGGAAACAACGCCACGCCATGTGAGCCGCCTGGGTCCTCTCCCGTCTCCATAGCTACGCCCGACACCTGTTGCATCCCGGTTGACGGCATACCGCAAAGGACCCTGGGATTTGCAGTTCCATTCCTGCCACGGGTTCTCAGCTCCAGCCTGCTGCTGCTGCCATTCCTGGTTCTCTAAGGAATCAAATCTGCTCGGGTAATCTCATTCCGTAATCTTTAACATTTGACACAATGATTGAATTATGTCTTCTTCAGGGTATGTTAGATCATCTGCTCGTATCATTATTTTAATCATATTTTATCTATTTTATTCATTCATCTGAGATGTTATGGTTAATCATATACCCTAGTACATAATTATTTAAAGTAATTTATGAAACTTTGCTCTTATCTCAACAGGTCATAATATTATTTTGGTGAAGAATCTGTTGTATGGTTCTGAATTTGCATACAAAATACAGTACGAGGTGTGAAGACTTTCCAGTAGTTCTAAGTCAGACTCAGTAATATTTATTCATCCCCAAGGGGAATTCGGTCGTTTTAGTTGCTCTCATACACACTATAGCAGTGGAAATATCTGATTAAGACATTAGATAAAGGAGCATTAATTTAACTAAACTAAAACAAAGCAGAGTTAAAATAAAGTACAATAGAATAAATACAACCAATGAAAAGAGAGGGGTTGTAACATGCAGTTCCTTTAAGCAATATCAACTTCCTTACGAAAGAAATAAGTAACAATTAAGTAAAGTGAGACTCTGAATGAGATGGAGGTATAATCAGTATTAACAATTAATAATTTTACAGCACAAAGGTAAAGGTAAAGCTAAGGATAGTGATCCAAGAATGTTCAAGTTCCTTACTCTGGCAGAATTTAAAGAGGCCTGTGGTGTTTCGAGACACCATTGTTAAGTAAATCCACAATGCAGAGAGGAATCTGTCACCTACTTAGCTATAAGTCAGGTCTTTTGGTTCTCTTTTAAGGGAATATGGCTTTTAAAGAGCATAATCAGCATGCTGCTAAAAAGCTGAAGGTTTTACTTGGTTATTATTACAGAAACAAGTCCTGTTTCTCTTTTGTTAAAAAGAGAATTATTGAGTCTAAATTTACCTCTCTTGATATGCTGATGTTTTATACATGAGTGCCTCTGCTCAGTCTTTAAATGTTGGACAGTGTTTATCATGGAGCTCTGAGAATTATCACAAACTGTGGATTTCTGAGTCATCACTGAACTTATAATCTAAAGTTAGTTGGACTTCCTTAATTGCACGTAGACGTGGGCACTGGTATGTGTTCATTTACAAAGCCATTGTTGATAAAATTGCTGACTATCTGTCCTCCTTATTAATCTTGATGGATGGATTACATAACCTGAGATCATTGAGCTTTATGCAGTTTGTTGTTACCAAAGTCCGAACTGATCTGGGAAAGGGGCTTTTAGCTTCTCTGCACCTTCTGCATGGAATAATCTGCAGACTGAATTTAAGTGGCAGAGCTCGGCATCTCTGAATGTTTTAAATCTGCAATGAAAGCTCTGGAATACAGAGTTCTGAATGTCACAGCTTTAATTGATGGCTTTTATTGTTTTTCTCTCATTTGTACTGTTGAGTCTGTGTTTGCTGCAGATTTGCTGATCTCAATGGGACCAACCTGGTTAAATAAAGTTTAAAATAAATTAATTAATTAATTAATTTAAAATAAATTAATACATAAAATGTATATTAAAAATAAAATAAAATAAAATAAAATAAAATAAACATATCACTTAATAATAACAATAATAATAATAATAATAATAATAATAATAATAATAAAAATATAAATAAAATAAATAATAACCCCTGTCTGAAAATCTTCAGTCAGCCCTGCTAGATCCAGAAATAGAGGACAGGCTCCATCAAAAGAAGTTTCAAAGGCTGCATGGTTGGTTGGTCCTTTCTCAAAATCCCCCTTCTCTATTTCAGGGTGAGCCCTATGGGGGTCTTGACAAGGAATATTCACTCTAAAATATCTCACATCTCTCAGCTCCTCAGGATACCTCAGTCCGAAGCAAACAGCCTAATTCCACCTGAATCATTGTCTTTATACTGTGCTTCTGTAGATAACGCTGTGCAATCATTAATCAGCCGGGGCTGGTGCACGGCTGGGGGAAGCAGACAATACAGATGCCTTCAAGTCATTCCACTCCACTCATCTCGGTACCATCTTTTGGCATTAAGTGGCATTCAGAGTTATTTCTCTGTTAAGTAACCTTTTGCTGTCTTAGTAGCCTTAGCACTTTACATCCTTCTGAGGCTCAATGCTGAATTCTGTACATGTGAAAACTACCTTTGCTTTGCTCCGCCAGCCACAGTCCAAAAGACAGAGCAGTTTTAATGAAGGCTGTTGTTCAGACCTGCAGTTTGGTCTTTGCTCTGCAATGAATGGAATAGCTTTTCTTTCTTTGACTATGTCAAGTCTTTAGATTCTCTCCAGCTTTATACTGACGCTGCTCCATCTGTTGATTTTGGGGGTTTCTATAATGAGTGGTTTGTAGATGTCTGGCAAACAAAATACTGACCCTCAAGGATCCTAAATCCACTGCCCTCTATGAGCTTTACCCAGTAGTGATGCTTGCTCTGAACCAGGTCTCTTTTAATCCTCAGTATGATCTCACCTTTTCTGATTTGAAAATAGAAAGGACATGTATGCCTTATCCTTGAAGCACTCAAATCTGACAGATCTCACCAATGCACTCATATCAAATTGCAAAACTAAAAATTTTTTGTCCTTTCTCTTCTATGACGAATTATCTGCATCATCGCTCTTCTCAACCATCATCCCCTGGTTCATCAACGGTCACAAACCTATGACGAGATCCTGGTTCTCTTCAATCTGCAAGTTTTCTGTTGAGCTGTGGCCTGCCTCCTGGACACTATTCCCCTCACTTCCTGAGGACTGGTGTAACCATGACAGCATCGCTTCATCTGCCTACCTCCACACTGCAATCCCTGGCGCGCTGGTCCTTTTCTACACATCAACGCTAAGGAGACTTCACAAGAAAGTCATCCTGTCTGCTCAAAGCTCATGAGTTCCTGCATTTGATATTTAAAGATTGCATCCAATTGCTGCATAACTCTGTACTGCATATCAGGTGGTGTGCTTTTCTGCTCATCAACGCTAAGGACACTTCATGAGAAAGTCATCCAGTCTGCTCAAAGCTCATGAGTTCCTGCGTTTAGTATTTAAAAAATCGTATCCACTTGCTACATAACTCTGTAATGCATATCAGGTGGTGTGCTTTTCTGCAACGCTAATGAGACTTCACGATAAAGTCATCCTGGCTGCTCAAAGCTCATGAGTTCCTGCATTTCATATTGAAAGATTGCATGCAATTGCTGCATAACTCTGTACTGCAGATCAGGTGGTGTGCTTTTCTGCAATGCTAAGGAGACTTCACGAGAGTCATCCTGTCTGCTCAAAGCTCATAAGTTCCTGCATTTAGTATTTAAAATCGTATCCACTTGCTACATAACTCTGAATTGCATATCAGGTGGTGTGCTGGGGTTAAGTATGTACCAATTCATTATGCTTGCATCTGCATTCTCTAGGTAGTATGTTCTCAGCGGGCGCTGGGGGATGGCGACACAGCTGCTGGTGCTTGGGCCCACACATAGTAGTTCACTAGGTAGTATGTCTCAGCGGGCGCTGGGGGAATGGCACACAGCTGGCTGATGCTTGGGCCCACACATAGTAGTCACTAGGTAGTATATTCCTCTCAGCGGGCGCTGGGGGGAATGGCGACACAGCGGCTGATGCTTGGGCCCACACATAGTAGTCACTAGGTAGTATATTCCTCCCAGCGGGCGCTGGGGGGAATGGCGACACGGCGGCTGGTGCCTGGGCCCACACATAGTAGTTCACTAGGTAGTATATTCCTCCCAGCGGGCGCTGGGGGGAATGGCGACACGGCGGCTGGTGCCTGGGCCCACACATAGTAGTCACTAGGTAGTATATTCCTCCCAGCGGGCGCTGGGGGGAATGGCGACACGGGCGCTGGTGCCTGGGCCCACACATAGTAGTTCACTAGGTAGTATATTCCTCTCACAGCAGGCGCTGGGGGGAATAGCCACACATAGATCTCATCAGCAGCGCCAGGCTCCTATCAGTTATGTTTTGGGGGTGTTCTCATATGTTTTGCTCATCACTCCTCCATGCCTTCATGTAACATTTCTGCAAAGGAGTGATGAGACTGGAGCCTGGACGCCAAACCTGTAACATGTATATGCAGCTACAATAAAACAATTGAACGTGAGTTGACTGACTGAAATGAAGCGAAGCCTGCGAGCTAGTTCAGGCAGACAACTCGAGCAGCGCTGCTATTCACATGTCACATTCACATATCATACGTCACACTCCTTACATCAATCCTCCAATCACACTCTCCACCTCTCAATTTGGCGGTGTATTTAAACTGGGAGTTTACCCATCTCTCCTCTGCTCGCAAACGCCTATGCTGCCAGACACTGATTTGCTGCGTGTTCTTTCACCCCCACCTCCACCCCAGCATCCACCTGCAGGCTCCAGGGTGTTCTCATATGCTCATCACTCCTCCATGCCTTCATGTAACATTTCTGCAAAGGAGTGATGAGACTGGAGCCTGGACGCCAAACCTGTAACATGTATATGCAGCTACAATAAAACAATTGAACGTGAGTTGACTGACTGAACTAGATATGTGGGAAACTATGAAAAGATATCAGTCCAGCCCCCCCCCCCCCCCACACACACACACACACACACATACGCACACACCAAATTCCCTTCACAGTTGCTTTTACACAACAAAAAAATGCAATTTAATTCAGAAATCAGAATCCCATTGGCTTACCACCCATGAAAAGCTTGCAGTGTGAGCTGGGTGGCAGCTGAGGTGGGCACCTTGGCAGTCTGCAAAGACTGCAACAGCTAGCTCTAGGGACGTGGAAAGTCACTTCTCTGGTGGGGAAGGAGCCTGAGCTGGTGCGCAAGGTTGAGCTGTTCCGACTATTTGGTCAGACTCACCTTGACACATAGCTTGGACTATGGAAACAGCACTCTCAAGAGGGTTGGACCCTCTTCCACCCTGGAGTTTCCAATGGTAGGCATGGGTGGCAGTACTTTTTGCTCCTGTACATTGGGGTTAACCCCGGTGGATGAGAGGGTAGCCTCCCTCTGCCTTCGGGTGGAGGGATGTAACCTGACCGTTGTTTGTGCTTATGCATCAAACAACAGCACAGAGTATCCACCCTTTTTAGACTCCTTGGAGGTGGTGCTGGAGAGTGCCCCTTCTGGGGATTCCCTTGTTCTGCGGGGGGACTTCAACACTCACATAGGTAAAAACAGTGCTACCTGGAGGGGTGTGGACAAGATAATCTGACATAACCACTGAGAATACTACTTCAGTGGTTGCCAAGGTAAAAACCCAACCATGGGAGGAGTTCGGTGAGGTTATGGAGAACGACTTCTGGACAACTTTTTTTTTTTAACACTTTATTTATATAAGATTTTAATTTCTACAACATTACAACACAGAACTTTAGAAACATACATCAAAATAAATAAATAATAATGATAGTAAAATAAAAGGAAAGAAAAAAAGAAATATATATATACACATACACATACGTACACACATGTATATATACATACACACATACATACATATACGCATTCACATACATACCCATGTACATGTATATACACACACAAAAATGCTAAACATACATATACATATGTATGCCTGTATATAAACAAACACATATGGTAATTGAAATAAAAAAATAGGAAAAGACAAAATAATAATAATAATAATAATAATAATAATAATAATACATTAAAAAAGGGAACAATGTGCATTCGAATTTACCATAAGGGAAAGAGGAAAAGGCAATAACTTTTTTATGTTAGTGGGCATATTTAAAGAAGATGGATCAAAACCTGCCTGGACAGGCCAGCCACGGACTGGCAGGCCAACGAAAAAAAGTTGGTCGGCTTTTTGGCAGACAGGCCAGAGACAGCAGCGCTAGCTCCCTTACAGAGTACACGCCCCCCTCCTGCCACTCAAAAATCAAGTGCTCTGAGCTCTGAATCAGAAGGATAGGGATTGGTCAAAGTGACATTTTTTTTAGAAGAAACGTGCCGTGATTGGTTAGTCGCTTTGTGGCCCGCCCTTTAATAGCGACAACAGGGAAGCACTGTAGAGCAGTGATACGAGAGTGAGGCGAGAATGTGAAAGCAGTGAGGATTATGGAGCACACTGATAAACTCGGCAGCAAAAGAGGAGAAAAAACAAAGAGAAAAGGTGGACATGAGAGGGAGCTGGAGAGGAAAAAAAGGTCACTCGAGGAGTAAGGGGCAAAGTGTTATAAAATAACACACATGTTTCGTCAACCCCCGCCCAGGTCCAGCAGCGTACAGTTCAAAATAAATGATGCTGTTACTTCAGGTAAGTTTACAAACAATTGGTTCTTCTCACAAATGCATCATCAGACTTCAAAGGCCAAAATATGATATAAAATGACTGGTATATTATTGATTTGCTTGGCTACATTAGGACACTTTGTTTCATTTTGTCAGATGCAAGTGACACTTTGCTAAGCCACACCCCCTTGGTTACTGTTGCTACGCCTGTCAAGCTTTCCCTTCTAGAATGAGAAATATGGAGTTTTTAGTGAAATCAATGAGTGTTATTCAAATATCTGAACAGATTCTTCAGATACTTTAGAAAGAAGTAGCCAGAAAAGGTCTCCAGTATGTTTTAGAGAGATACATCACCAAATAAAATGTTGGCAGAGTGATCAAAACAATTAAACTAAGAACAACAGTATTCTTGTGGGTAAGTCGATATATTCTGTTTAAATTGAAATTAATTTTAATTTGTCTTTCATTGTCATTGTGTTTGCCCATTTCTATGGTGGCCATTCACAAAATGCTAAAATATATCAGTATGTCAGAACTTGTTTCTGTTACACGTTTCTTGTTCACATATTTCAGTGGCTTAGGGTTTAACAGAAGTAACCTACTATTGATACGTCTTTGTTTGTTAACATTATCTTACCTGACACATAGCGCTCATGATAGTTAGCACCTTACTTTAGAACAAATGCAGGTGTTCTTAGGCTTTATCCACACTCAGCATCTTTCTATTTGCATCTTGGGCTTGGGAAAGGCCAAAAAAATCCACACCACCCTCCAAACTTCTCAAATATTGACTGTTAGACTTGTAAGTGCTGTATGCACACAGCTTAGGCATATTGATTTCTTTTGAAAGCTTGACAGGACTCCTGTGCGTTTTAATGGTTTCTAACCTAGGATTGGACAGTAGCCCTTTGTGGGAAGGGCTTAGCAAAGGGTCACTTGTACCTTCAGAGTCAGACCCTCACCCTTTTAATAACACGATGAAGTACACACTCACACACCATTTGTCTTTCTATGGCCTTTGCTTTATTCTAACAGCAACAATGACAACCTTCTCTATTGGTTGTCAAAGGAAGCTTTATTCCACATTGTAGATTCCTTTTGCTGTCTGTCTGCTGCAGTACTGTGGTGGTTTGTTGTGTTTGTCTCTCAATAGTCAAAACATAATATAGTTACTAGACTAGTCACCTGTGTATATTCCAACCTTGGATTATAGGGATCCCAGTATCATAAGCCAAGAGATGGATAA